>JBBPDC010000129.1:25391243-25408480 GCA_037974485.1 Hemigrammopetersius urotaenia
AGAGGGTGTGTGTGTGTGTTAGTGTGTGTGAGAGAGAGAGAGAAAGAGAGAGGGTGTGTGTGTGTGTGTGTGTGTGTGAGAGAGAGAGAGAGAGAGAGAGAGTACATAGGTTAAGTGTCATGGCAGAAGCCTCGGCGGCAGATAAACATTTCAAGTTCGTGGTCGTAGGAGGGGGCATCGCTGGTGTAACCTGTGTAGAACAGGTAAGACTTATAGCTTTGCTTATTGTCTTTCCAGTACAGTATATGAACAAAATATTGGGACACCTCTCTGAATTACTGAATTCAAGTGACCTTTTACTAGGGATGGCCCGATACCACTTTTTTTATGTCCGATACCGATATTGTAAATTTGGATATCTGCCGATACGATACAAATCCGATAAACAGTAAGCAAAAAATATTGCTTTCAAAAACATATCCGGATACATTTTGCATACTTTAACACAAATACAAAAATCATAATTGTAATAGAATAAGGAAGAAACATTGCACAGAGTACTTGGTATAGTAACACTGCTTCTTTTATTAAGGAGCATTTGACAGATTGGAACCATCCAAAAAATCTTAAAGACAAGAGCAACTGTATAAAAAATAAAACATAAGGTGACATCAAAGCTTATTATCTAATAATGAAATTCAAGGTGCAGTTTTATGCAAGAGTTCAAAACCCTTTTTAGATTGGAAAAAACAAACTGCATTTTAGAATATGTACAAATGTACACCTACAGTGGAATGTCTTACTAAACTTCACTTCACTTTAACAGAAGGGGTTGGTTTTTCTTTAAAAAGATCAGCATTTCAGCCTTCTCAGGTGTCAGTCTGCTTCTCCTCTCATCAATAATGATGGAGGCTGTACTGAAGAGCCTCTCGCTCTCAACACTTGTTGAAGGTGCACAAAGAAATTTAGCTGCTGTACAAACCAACGTAGGAAATCTAGGCTGGTTGACTTGCCAGTACAGCAGTGGATTGTCTGAACGCTGAATAGTTGGCTCACTGGGGTAGGTTTGCACTTCAGTACATGCACTTGTGGTGGTTAACTGAGGAGCAGGCTCTACAGAGCTTTCCTTTAGGATTTCATCAAAAATACTTTTAAGTCTGCTGTAGCTTCCAGTTTCCATCCCTGGAGTCTTGCTTGCTGGTTCCACAGCAGCTGATTGACAAGATGTCCCTGCTGCTGACTCCGAGGAGTCAGCAACACTTCCTTTCTCACCCCTACGGTCAAAGCAGCTTTTGCCTGGTTTGAGTTTTCTACACTTGTGAAGTATCTGGAACAATAATAGCCAAACCACAATATTAAGTGATTATCATACTGGCTGATGACATATTCAAATTTAACTTACCATAAATGTCTTTAGCTCTTTCTCACTGACAAACACACACACACTCTCTCTCTCTCTCTCTCTCACCCACCGCACGCGCACACTCACTCACTCACTCTCTCCCTCTCCCACACACACACGCACTAAAGATGCCATACCTGTCTTTATATCTTGGATCCAACAGCGTTGCAACAGCATATAGTGGCTCAGATTCTACATCTTTGAAGCGTCTGTTAACAGCCTCGAGAAGGGTGCTCTTCATCGTCCTTATTGCCTCGTCACTTTCGCTTCGTCGAGACAGAACGCGCTTAAGGACGCAGACCAGGGGGATAACATCAGATGCAGATGACAATGAGTAGCTTACCTCCCTTGTCAACTCCTCAAAGGCGGCCAGAGCTGCAGCAATATTTTCAAGTAATCCCCACTGACGTGCACACAGGGTGGCTGGCAGGTCATGCTCTGCGGAATATGCACACAGGGCTCGCTTTTGAGCAACGAGGCTCTCGATCATGTAATATGTGCTATTCCACCGTGTTCGCACATCTTGTACCAGACGCTTCGGTGGCATATTGAGCTCAATTTGAATGTCCGCCAAACGTGAATAAGCAAGTGCAGAGTTCTTAAAGTGACCCACTATTTTTCACTAATACTACGTTGCGATAACAGCACCTCTGCGCGAAGCGTCCTAAACTTGGAACTCCTAGCCTATCCATTGCCTTTATTACGTAGCTGCCATTGTCTCGTAAAACAACATGAACTCTGCTCTGTGAAATTTTACATTCATTTAACATTTTCTCTATAGCTGCGGCGATGCACTCTCCTGAGTGCGAACCACGAAGCTGCTTAGCATGCAAAACTGCTTTTTGCAACTTAAAACTCGAGTCTATCTACTGTGCTGTTAGACCTAGCAAGGACAATGGACACACATCTGAGCTCCAAATATCTGATGTCAAGCTTAAAGCACGAACGCTCTCCAGGCTGTCAGAAATGAACTTGCGCACTTGTTTGTACTTATCTGGAATGGCTGTCTCTGAGATAAAATGTCGGCTTGGTAGCGCGTAACGAGGCTCCAAATGCTCCATTAAGCGCCGAAATCCCACATTCTCAACAACAGAAAGGGGTTGGTCATCAAGCACAACAAACTCGACAACTTTCTCTGTTCTCAGCTTTGCTTTGTTGCTTTCCGGAGGGAGTCTGAATTGTTTCAAACAGTGTTTGCTGATGCGACACCTTCTTGGCGCTAGTGGAATTAATAAATTCCGTGTACTCCGTTCCATGATATTTCTGCAGGTGTTTAATCTGATTTGTTGTATTAAAGTTTCCAACTCTGCTACCACCCCGCAAAATACTCGAATTGCATAAATTACATTCGGCAGTCTTGGCTTTTTCTTCTTTTAGTCGAAAGTAATTCCAAACTGCTGACATGTTGGCAAGTCTCACGCAACAGAAACTGTTACGTTTAAGCCGAAACTGTTGTCACGTGATTCATATTCTCGCGTTATGCACGTCGCAAATCACATTATGCGTGCTGTAATTATTTTCCGCATTTTTTACGGATCGGATTACGTTTCTAAATCTTTCCCGATTTCCGATCCCGTAATTTAGGTCAGGATCGGACCGATACTGTTACAGAATATCGGATCGGCCCATCTCTACCTTTTACTTCCAGTGAAGGGCAATTTTAACTTAATCTAATTGTAGACAACGCCATACTTCCACCTGTGTGGACAGTTTGTGAAAAGACTTTTTCTATTCCAGCATGACTGTGCCCCAGTGCACAAAGCAAGGTCCATAAAGAATGCTCTACAGAATGAATTGGGACACATACACACAGAAACTCCAAACTCTTGTGGAGAGCCTTCTGGGAAGAGTGGAAGCTGTTATAGCTGCAAAGAGGGGGACCAGCTCTATATTAAAGTCTATGTATTTGACTTCTATTAGAAGTAATATGTTTTGTTTTGAAGATACGAGGATTTGCACTGCCAGGGATGATATGATACAATGACCATTTGTATTGTGTTGTTTCTCAATGTGTTAATGTATCTTGATCTATTGTTGTATTGTATCTAGAGTGTTAGATTGTGGCTTGTGTATTTCAGGGCATTATAAAGCACAGTTTTTGGTTAGTGTTTACACCATAACTGGTCTGAGTGAGTGAGGAATAGCTTCATTGTGCAATTAAGTGAAAATAGAAACTCAGGCCACAAATTCATGCAGTGCTCTTCTTTGTAATGTATTAAAAATGTACTGCATCAAGACACAGCTACATCATGTCAACCTGAATTATGAGTTTTGTGAATTTTTACACCCGAGTGTCTGCACAGGTTTAGTTTAGAATACACCTCGTTCAGCTCATGAGGGAATGGACCATTCTAATATTATGTTACAGGTACAAACTGTGCAATACATGAGGACAGGAGTTAAGAAACTATGGCTTATGCTTTTATAGAATAGAATATGCAACTTTTTATCATCTCACGCTGTGCTCTCTCTCCTCCTGACCAGCTTGCATTGCAATTCCCTTCTGAGAACATCGCCCTGCTGACTGCTGCACCGTTGGTGAAGACTGTGACAAATTTCAGACAGGTAGGTGGAGAAAGGTCCACTTTCTAGCCTACTGTGTGTAAAGGGGTTAATTTAAAGGGGCAGACCACTCTTTATTCTAAAAAATGAAAATCATTTTAAAATGATATCAATTTATACATAATTTATTTATACGTAAACATTACTCACCTATTACTTGCTAATATTTCATCCATACTAGCTGCAGTTACATATATTGTACCAAAATGGGTGGGCATGAAAGAGATTACACATATTTGAGAACACTGCATTGCTTTATTATTAGTATAATAAAGTACATTAGAGTTCCTATACCATTTCGGGTAGCTATGGAGGGTATTGAAATACATGAAAATTGAAAAAATAAAGAAAATAGCATAAAATTGGTTTAGGATGAGCCAAAAAGCCCGAAGAATCACTGTATATACTTACAGTACTGAGTTATGTACAGTAAATTAAACAGATCGTTGTTTTCTCTCCTCAGGTTTCTAAGACATTAGAGGACTTTAATGTGGAAGAGCAGCCAGCCAGTGTTTTGGAGGAGAAGTATCCAAACCTGAAAGTGATTCAGTCAGCAGTCAGAGCCCTCCATGCAAAGCAACATGTAAGTCTGAGCAAAATCTAGAATAAAAAGGAGCGGTAAAGTGTTAAGAACAATGGGTGAATAACACTGTCTTTATATACAGAAGCTACAGACAGAGAACGGGCAGGTCTTTCATTATGAGAAGCTGTGTCTCTGCAGTGGCGCCAGGCCTAAAGTATTTATACATGATAAACCTTATGTGCTGGGCATACGAGATACAGACAGTGCCCAGGTACAGTAAACTACAGAAACACTGCTTTTGATTCATATGTCAATATAAACCCTGTGAGGACTTGACAGAACTCTTCTGTTTACAGGAGTTTCAGAAGCACTTATCAAAAGCCAAGCGCATGGTGGTTGTTGGAAATGGGGGAATTGCCTTGGAATTGGTGTAAGTCTCAGCAGAGTCAGAGTCAAGTTTTCAGGCGATAAGAGTGTTTAAGGGAGATGGAGCCACATGATAATAGGGCAACTTGTTCTCATTTTTCTTGATTTTCTCATTTACATATATTGGTCTAAAAGGCACTGTAACAAAAACAGCATGTGTGATTCTGGTAGATTAGAAAATGCTTATGTGAGAGTTAATGATAACTGTTTCTGATTTATTAAACCACACAAATATTATAGTAAATCCCCTGAGGGTTACATACCAAGAGAATGTGGCAAAAAAGCAGTTATATTTTATGTGGAAAAATTTTATGTGAAAAAATATGAATTTACATTAATTTGTAACATTAATATTAATACATTAATGTTTATGTTACAAAATTAATTATATTTTTCATAATAATTGAGTACTAAAATACATGAGAAATTAAATATTGCCATGAACTCTGAACTGTGACTTTGCGGGGGTTTTGGATGCAGTCCCTTTAATTAGAACTTGCTAGCAGTTATATCGTTGCTTATGAGTTTCAATCTCTATAAAACAGAGTGCATTAAATATCGATTGGATCATTTTAAATGATAAAGGCTGCTATATTGCCACCTTCAGATTGAAGTATTATGAAGTAATTTTTTGCTTGTTTATTTTGTTTAATGTGCACGTGCATGCCAGTCAGAACCACCTTCATGTGGTTATAGTACTTGATTACACAGACTGCTTCAGTGCAGATACCTGCAGTCTTATGTGCTCACATGGACCCATATGGCTGAATTCATTACTATGCTTGTCAACATTGTTTCCTGGCTGTGTCTGTAGGTATGAAGTGGAGGGCTGTGAAGTGATCTGGGCTATAAAGGATAAGGCTATAGGGAACACGTTCTTTGATGCTGGAGCTGCCCAGTTTCTCATCCCTTCACTGGAGTCGGACAAGCCAGAGAGAGCATTGCCCTGCAAGAGAGCACGCTACACTACTGACAAAGCCACAGACTCTAAAAAAGGTACACAGTACCCAGAAGTCAGTTACAGTTTGCATTTGCTTATGTACAGTGCCTCAGATATGAGCTTTTGTATCCAAACCATAAAAGGTATTTTCTTTAATATTGGTAATTTAGTGAGATTGGTCCATTCATCAATAAATCTTCACTCTGTGTAGGTTACAGCTGAAGTTTTTACATAAAGGCCCACCTATCTATCACAACATGTTGCCAAGGCCCACTTGGCCACATTAGATGATATTAAATAACCAATTGCGGACCAATGGCCTGTCTCGATTTTAGATTCGCGACCCATTAGTGGTCTGCGGCCCAGTGGTTGAGAAACCCGGTTGTAAAGTATTGTTACATATTTGCCATATCACCCACCGCTAGATGCCAGTATTGGTTTAATAATTTGTATTTGTTTGTACTTGTTGATTTATGTGATAAAAATAATGTTTAGAATGATGGATCATGCTAATGTATAGTCTTTCCTGTCCAAAGAGCTTGGCAGTGCCTTAGGCCCCGACTGGCATGAAGGCATCAGTCTGAGAGGAACAGAAGAGGTATGTGCGCTTGTTTGTAACAGTGTAACACTGTGAGCCATTGTTTTAAATGACACCATATTCTGTTGTCAGCCTGTGCAGCACTGAATCATATATTTGGTTCTGGGCCCATTCCTCAAATATTTCTTTCCGTTGCAGGTGTCCCACAGAGTCCATGTGGAATATGAGTGTGAGATTGAAGCGATCTACTCTCAAGAAGACTTCATGAAATCCTCGCTTTTTACGCAGGAAAATTTGGGTCAGCAAAAAGCCTTCATAAAGTGTTGCCATATTTATCCAAATGACACAGTAGGCATGTAGGCGTGTGTTATTAGAGTCACATGTTATTAGTTGAAGCATCTGCAGTAGCACATAATTATGAGCTACTAAATGTTCAGCGCAGGGAACTGGGAGTTTCCACTGTTTATACTCCTCTTTTCTATTTGATGCACATTTGTGTTCTACAGCTTTTATAAAGATTCACAATAAATCACTGGTTGCACATTAATGTAAAAATTACTAAAAAAATATAGGCACTAAGGACTGATCTATGTTTGGCAATAAAACATGCATAATTTATCACCAAAAATATTACATGCAGAATTACATGACAGGATTAATGTAGAAGTATTAATGCTGTGCTATGAACTTTGGACTGGACTCAGTTGTCCTATCTGTTCTCTTTCTTAGGGGTGTGGCCAGTTTATGCTCATTTAACCAATGGCAAGACGTATGGCTGTGACTTCATTGTCAGTGCCACAGGTGTAGTCCCAAACACTGAACCTTTTCTCCATGGCAACGATGTAAGTCTTGAAACAACCTACTCAGTAGAGTAACAACATTCTCAGTCATTCTCTGGTTCTGCATTTAACATCAGTTCTGGGGGCAGAGCAGTTGAATATGATTGATAGTTATCTATAATCTATAATTACAATATATAATGGGACACACACCCTCAGTATTCCAATATGCTCAAAATGTACCACAGTATATTGGTTAAAAGGAACTGGGATGCTACAACAGTTTTTTGTTTGCCTGTTCATTACCCTGATTGTCAAAAAATCCATCTCTATCCATGTGTCTTGGACAAATCATGGTCTCATGTGATTGATGAAGTTCTAACTAATAGAAGGAACTAGACATTGGGGAGAAACTGAGAGAAAAAAGCAAGATGGTATGTACAACGTAATTAAAAAAAAAATTTTTGATTAGCATTTCTATTGCTTCCTACAAATAGTTTGTCCTGGCTGAGGACCATGGTCTCAGGGTCAGTGAGCACATGCAGACATCAGAACCAGATGTGTATGCAGCTGGAGACGTGTGCACTGCAGGCTGGGAGCCCAGCGCACTCTGGCAACAGGTATAAATAGTCAATCAACAAATGAATGGACATTCGTTTATTATTTTAGTATGAAATGCAAAACCTTTTAAATAATATATTAATAAACAATGCTTCATAGCGTCTCCATTTGTGAATACAGATCTAAATCCAAATCCACTAATTATGGACATCAAGCTCCAGTGAAAGTCCAGAGTAAATGGTGATGTGTAAGTGTTGAGTGATGACTGTGGCTCCCTCTTGTGGTAGATGCGTTTGTGGACGCAGGCGAGGCAGATGGGCTGGTATGCTGCACGCTGCATTGCGGCCGATGTGTTGGGGGAAACCATTGAGTTGGACTTCTGCTTTGAGCTCTTCACTCACATAACCAAGTTTTTTAATTACAAGGTAATGCTGTTCTCTTTCTTCCTTTTACCTACACATAATTTCTCATATATTTCATGTTTCCACATTCTTCCTTGTTTCTGAGATTTTATGACGTTTTCAGGGCAGTCCCAATCTAATCAGAAATGTCTGATCTGAGTGTACATCTACTGTACACTTAGTGGTAGTTCTAAAAAATAATTAACCGCAATCAAAATCACAAAATTCGACATAACCTAATTTTTAAATTGTTGCAACTATTTAGAACTACATTCATTCAATAGATTAATAATACATCAAATTAATTGTAGCCTATATTACCAACACAATTGTCAAAGGACAAGAAATGACATTGAGTTTGTGAAATGACCATGGACTTAACATCAAAAGCAACCAAATGCCTCTATACAGGACAACACACACACACCTAACTGGCAGTCTGACTCCTTACTCTCAGTGCTCAAGCTTCCAGAATATTCTGTCCTTCTGGCCCAAAATAGCTCACACTACACTACAGAAAATTAATTTTACTGTGGCATTTTTAAAGGCTGGAATATCTTGTAACTGTAATTTGATTGTCTTCACTTACTTGTACTTGAAAAGTGCGGTGTGTAGCACTATAATGTATGAGTGGGTTTAAAGTGTTAGCTCTGAATTGCAGTGAAGCAAATTGCTTGGCTATGGAAATGTGATTGTGCTGCATTTCAGCATATAGAACAGAATTTTTTAGCTTCCTTTTGCTCTCTTCATCCCTATCCCACTCTCATCCCCACCCAGGGATTGACATAAGCGCTACGCGTGCAAGAAGTCTTCACTGCAAGCAGTCTTCACTGCGCAGATGTGTACTTAATTTGAGTAACTTCATACAGGATCTCTAAGGACCACCACTCAGGAAAGAAAAACCTTTTAAAGAAACATAATAATGACGTTTAAAAATATGGTTCCTGCCGGTCCACGAAGCCTTGCTTCTGCACCAATCAAAATTCAGTCAGAGCAGGTCTTTTTTGGTATCAAATAATCCTGTGGGTGACTAGACCTGTAATTTAATTTAGGGTAAAAGTCAGTTTGCACGTTCAACACCGTTTGGCACTGTTCAAAAGTGAAGTTAAAAGATAGATACGCATGCGCGACTGGGGGACTGTGTGCTGGGGAACCGCCTGGCAGGTAAGGTAAAAAATTATGCATTTGGGTGCGTACAAATTCATTAATGTAGGTACTCATTAGAGTACGGCAGCAAAAAAAAAATATGTCAACCCCTGTCCCCACCGTTCTGTGACTAATAGCGGTTTGTGTTGATGTTCTCCATATTTTCCCCCAGGTGGTGCTGTTGGGGAAGTTTAACGCGCAGGGCTTGGGTTTGGATCATGAGCTGCTGGTGCGCTGCACTAAAGGTCAGGAGTATGTGAAGGTTGTGCTGAGCGGAGGCCGCATGGTGGGAGCCATCCTTGTTGGAGAGACAGACTTGGAGGAGACGTTTGAAAACCTCATTCTCAACCAGATGGACTTGTCCTCTTATGGTGAGGAGCTTCTGAACCCAAACATTGACATCGAGGACTACTTTGACTGATGATGCTGGTTTTCTAGAGTCAAGAATATTGAGGGACTGCGCCTGTGAGACTTTAACGTCATGAGATTTCAATCATTAAATGAAGATAAAACACTCGCAGAGTGATTCAGTGTAGTATCTTTGTGTATGGGAATGCTATTTAAAAATAGGCAAGCACCTTGTCAGGGGTTTGGAGGGACATCATATGACAAACGCTAGACTTTATAATATATTAAGAAGAGCCTTCTAGGCACATAATATAAGAATCATTTAATATCTCTATCTTCTATAAAAAGAAAGACACAGCATATCCAGTGCTGCTGAACATTTAGAATAATTATGATTTAACACTTGAACTCAGTCTACACTGTAGGGACAAAAGTATTAGGACATACCTGTTAAATACTGAATTCAGCTTTACCCTAACTTCCAGTGAAGGACAATCTTAATGCTTTAGCAGAACAAAACATTTTGGACAAAGCCATGCCAACTTTGTGGACACTGCTTGAGGAAGAACCTTTTCTATTCCTGCATGACTGTGTCCCACTATACAAACCAAGGTCTATTAAAGACGTGGTTGGATGAGTTTGGTGTGGAAGAACTTGCCTGGACCGACCTCAACCCCGTCCAGCACCTTTGAGATGAACTGGAACTGAGATTGCGAGCCAGAGTCATAAAGGCTCTGCAGAATGAATGGGCACAAATTCCCACAGAAACACTCCACAATCTTGTGGAAAGCTGTCCAAAAAGAGTTGAAACTGTTGCAGCTAGTAGGGACAAACTCCATATCAAAGTCTATGTGTTTGAATGCAGTGTCATTAACGCGTGCCTATAAGGGTTAGTAAATTAAAAAATTAAATTAAATTCAAATTAAAGTCCCTGTTGGTGTAATGGTCCGGCACCCTAATACTCTTGTCCATATAGTGTTGCTATCTGATCATCAAATGAAACTGTTTGATTTGTTAAAGCTAAATAAACAAAAATTGCTGAATTCTGCACCAATGTCAAGGACAGCCATAAATACTTACCTCAGAGTTCTCCGTGCTTTCCGTGTTCATGTTTACTACTAAAGTTTGTACCTATTATTAGTGCCATCTTTAACACCTGTCCCAAAGTTACCTACCGTATTCAAGCAAATACTCAGGATATATCTGGTTCGAGTCAAAGATAGCAAAAATATTTGGGCACGTTTCATCATCCACACAGCTGTCATGTATGTTTTCTTTTAGGTCACCATCAGGTTTGCAAAGGTCAGGCTCCCCCTTTTTGTATTTTCCAACCGTCACACGGGCAAGAAACATGACTTGGAAAGCATTTTTAACTTTGCAGCTGTACTTATCGGCATAGGATGCATATTTTGCAAAGTAAGTCCCTAAAAAAAAAAAAAAGATGTAATCTTATCTGAAAATAAAAAGTTTTTTTTAATGATTGGAAGATATTTTTTTTTTATACCTACCTTTACCATAAACATGGGCTTTCCTTCTTTGTTCCGAGAGTTTGCAGTCGAAATTGTACTTGCAGATGGTGTCCACGTTGTCTCTGCTTGTGCCGTGAAAGAGCCTTTGCTCTTCAATGTGACTTTGGCCTTTTATCCTCATCAGCTGAACTCTTTTCCTGAAGAAAACCCAATACATGAAGATCTCATTAGACATGTATTCATAGATTACCTACAAACCAACTATGTAATCATTTGTTGGAAATTACATTTATACTGAGAATTAATTTGGATACCTATGATACAACTCCCAGAGGTCCATATTCTGTATTCTGTAAATGTTTCTGATGGGTTTCTGCAGCAGCCCGGTTTCTAGAACGTATTTCTCCACTTCCTTGAACTCGTTTGTGTGCACCTTCACATGAATGGCCTAGTGAAGAGTGAAACAGTGTCTGATTTGTTAATTGCTAATATGTAAAACTTTTAAGGCAAAAATGCAGTCTTTTCCTTTAACTGATCTGTACAGTTTTCTTTACTATGGTTAAAAGGGTATTATAATAATTTATTATTAATAAAAATCATTCTAAACTCATATACATGGTTACTTTTTAAAACACAATTTGTCTTTTCAGTGAGCTTTGGTGCTTCTTCACCAACCCTACATCACCACTGTGACAATACAGAATGAGAGATTGGTCAAGCTTTCACACTTAATTATAATCAATGGGCCTAAGGCTTTATTGATTATGTGACTGTTTGGTGATGAAGCAAACCTAGATGGTACAATTTCTTCTCAATAAATTACTGTGAATTTGATGCATTCGGAAAGAAGGCAGTTTTTAGAATCTAGAAAAACTTGTGAAAATAAAACCCTTATAGTACAGTGCAAACGTCAGACCACCCTTGCATTTATGGAATCTGCAACCAAAACCGACATCAATGAATAACTAATTAGACGGAATTGAATAATTATAAGGAATTATTATTATTATTCTGTTTCAGTGTCAGAAAAAAGGAGGGAAAATATATTTGACAGAAAATTACACAGGGGCCACCAACATTAAGTATGAAATCAAACCTATCCATATTTTATTTGTCCATTCTTTACTTTTGTGCCCCCTACTGTCACTTTAACTTGTCCAACTTAGAACTAAAATAAGTAAAAAAAAAAAAAAAAGATGCAATGCATTTAACTTTAGTTTAATTTAATAGCTTATTTTTGAGTTTACATTTATGGCTTGTTTCCTGTTGCTGAAAATGATTATTTTGTGACTGTTTTGATCGGAAATTAAATAAATGAAAGGCTGGTCTCTAACTTTTGTTTTCGTTGGAAATCATACCTGATACGGTTTCCTGGGGTCGACATTCTCCCAGTGAGCCGGAACAGACTGAGCCTGGTCTGCGCATTTACATCTGGTACACAAGACACACTTTCACTTTCATTTCGCTTTCAGTGAAAGTCAACATTGTTTCCATTCGTTCACAAACGGGCAAGTCAACCAGTCACTTAAAAAGACTGAGCAAAATCTACTCAACACACACAAACACTGACCTTAAAGCATATACAGTATTAGAAGAGCGCCGCATCTGTCTAGTCTGCCCCGTTGTTAAGTTGGTCTGCAGGCATGCTGATAATTGAAATCAAAACAAAACTCAGGCAAATGCTTTTTTCATAGTACTGCTCACACCTTAAATGTCATAAACCTGTGTGAAACTGTATTACCTGAGAAATTCATTCTAAAGTGGCCTCCTGATGTGGTGATGTCCAAAACTCCCTGTGAGTTATTTAGGTAATACCTTTCCAGTTCTGAGCTGCTGGGGAAGTTTACAGGATCATCCTGTGAGGAAACAAAAAAATAAAGCCTTGTGAAACAACATGCTGACTGTAAACAGTTATGAACAGAAACACGGATTGTATTGTAAACTGGACTGTACCTCAATTCTGTGCCAAATGCCACACTCTGCTTTGTAAAACCAGTACCAAGGACTTTCTGATGTGTCCATAGGCTCACACTCTAAATCCTCATATTCCATTCCAGAAGAAAATGACCGCAGTTAAACCACAGTAGTATATGCTGTACAATATCGTAGCAGTTGGACTGAAGCAGTGAGGACTTGTTACTCCTCTGAAACCTTGTAAAAGTGCCAGAGGAGGAAAAAGAAAAAAACGTGGCACTCCTCCAGTGACATCACTGATTTTTTTTTACACAAGGAGTGTTCCCACACCTTGACAACCAAATAAATGTTTTGCATTAAATGTACTTGTGTACACACAAACACAAATGTTTACAAGAAGTGTTTGTATGTGTTTGTCTCTATACAAACATTCTCTCATTACAATACCTGTCAAGGAAGGGACAACATATTACTCAGCAAAGTTGATGTGTTGGGAGCAAGAAAAATAGGCAAACGTTTGGATCTGAGCAATTTTGAGAAAGGGCCAAATTGCTCTCCAAGACATATTTTGGGGCTGTTCCCAGTATACAGTGTTAAGTACAATCTAAATGTGGTCCAAGGAAGAACAATCAGTATACTGGTAACAGGGTTTTGGGCACCCAAGGCTCATTTCTGAGCATAGAGAGCAGAAGCTATCCTATCTGGACCAATTTCAACGTAAGAGCTATTGAGTTCATGCTGGATATGATAGAAAGGTGTTACCATACACATTGCATCACTGCTGCCTGTGCAGAAGTTTACGTTTAAAGATGGAACGGAGTACCTTTATCTGCAATTCATGCAACACGGCGTGGCCCAAAACATAAACACCCAGCACAAGGATGGCGGACGTGGCCCAGATGTCACATCATCTGTAGTCAGAGGCAGGAGGATTGAAAGTAGCCAATTCCAGAACGTTATTTATTTCTTCTTGCTGCTGATTGGCTGCTGCCCTGTGACGCATCTCTGGCAGCTGCAGTCCAGAATATCCCCTGGGGAGTGTCTCCAGTGTTCTTGCTTTTCATTTTGTTCTTCTTAAAGCCCTGTATTTTTATTACTGTAAATTAATTTATTACTGTATTTATCTGCTTATACAAAAGAAAATGACAGAACACATCAAAGAGAACGCTCGCATGAATTACAGGACAGACTTTACAGGGGTCACATCGGTATTTTACATTCTAGCATGGCGGGAGACAACAGTTCAGTGTAAACTGTACAGTACAGTACGGGTTTACCTTTACATTTTCTTTAAGGGTAATGTATTAAGCTGAGTTTAAAATTAAAGTGGTTTGTGAGCACATTTGGCATATTCAGGGTTTACACTAGAAAAATAGGCATTTTTGTATCACAAATCCATGGTTTTCACTATTCGCGGGTGCCCTTTGAACGTTATGTCTATATATACAGTAGTGTGCAAAAGTCTTAGGCACCTGTGCAAATTGTTTGAAATCATTTATATCAGCAGTGGGCTTCTTTCTGCCAGTAAAAACACAGCTGGACATTAGAATAAATGCAAACAAACAAGCAAGAAGTAAAAAGTATCAAGTATTTTTTTCTAAAAAGTTGTCAATATTTTGTGAGCTGGTTAGAACACAGGTTTAGCTCCAGGTTTCTGCTCAGGGCCTTCAGTCATTGAGTGAATGAATAAAATTCCATAATCAACACCTAATTTAATCTACTGCAGTAAAAAGAGCCAACCCAGGTATTTGATGGCGCTGCATGTAAAACTGGGTTTCCATAAGGAAAGAGGTCTGAAAATGGTTAATTTTTGTTGAACTTAACACTACTGCCCAGTCGTAAACAGCTTTCTAAGACTTTCTAAGACCTAGGACTTTTGCACAGTACTGTATATAGACATACATACATACATACATACACATACATATATTTTTCAGTCCTGTGTGTACCAAGTTTATTTCTTCCTATCAATGCTTTCCCCAACATAATTGAGGTAATGCTACTAATGCTAATGTAGCATTCAAATCTATACAATGATGTCATTGACGTTTCCCCATGTTCCCACAATTCGAAATGATCTTGTCATATAATACACACAAGACAAAATTCTATAATATACATATACATTATTTTATAATGTATATATATACACAGACCATACAGTGTAAATGTTTGTACAGCAGTATTATACATAAAGTTCATGCCGACTGTGATGTGGCTTGAATTTGAAATTGCATTTCAAAACCCCTCAGTGGCCATGAACATAGGTTCTCTTTTTTGGTTAAAGAAATGATTGTTGTGTTTCTATCCTGTTCCCAGCAGGTCTAGGCTAGTCCATACATTTGATGCCAAAACCACCTACAATAAAGCACATGGTGAGTCAAGTACAGTAATTACTTAAGGACTTGCTGTTACTAACATAAAATCAGGAATGGTGGCACTCCTGTTAAAATACATGTGAAATGACAGGAGACCCAGGCAAATGTCTTGTGATCTGCAGGACTAGTTGACATGAGGTAGAAGTAAGGTGAGGTAGATTAATGGAATACTTAAAATAGCCCCCCCCAAAAAAAACCCAAATAAAAAACTACTAACAAAGAGTTGTGCATATGGGACGTATACACAGAGTGAATGGACAGGAGCTTTGTATATGTATACGGGTCATACTAGGTCACATTAGTCTGTGAATTTCCAGTATCTTGCCTGATTATGTTCTTTCATCAAAGGCACGCCATATTTAGCGCCATGTTTATAGTACACACCCTCACTTTGGCACAGTTTCACAGTGAAGGCATGGCTATTCAGGTCAGGACTCCGTACAACATCCTATTTCAGCACGTTTAATGGAACCGACCACTCCTACGTCATCATTTATTAAGACTAGATAACTAATGTTTTTGTCCTTCTTTGACGTCAGTAAAACTCAATAAGGTACTCGGGGTATATCTGGTTGCTGTCGAAGATCACAAAGATCTTAGGGTTGACCATGTCGTCCACACAGCTGTCAAAAAAGTTGGCAATGCTCAAGTCTTTAGAGGGCGGCCGGCAGAAATGAGGGTGACCCAGTGAGTACTCCCCGACCAGGACCCGGGCCAGGAACATGCACTTGTAGGGTGGCTCACTCTGGAAGATAGGCGGAGCCAGGCCGTGTCTCTGCAGGGTGAAGTTATGCTTGCTGGTGGAGTGGCAGAACTTGCTGGAGTACTTTGCATCACGAGCAAAGTAGCTTCCTATGCAGAGACAGAACATTAAATATCAGATATATCCAACAGGGAGTTTCGTGTACATCCTTATACCCAAATAGCAATAAATGAAATAAACAGGTCACATTTATGTACAAATATATTTACTAATGTGATGTATCTCTTCAATTAATTCAACCACACTGATTCTGGAATGTCAGGTTCAGAACAATATTCAATAAAGGATGTACCCACTGAAGTAAAAAAAATTTCCCCAGGCTGTATCTTTTATGATTGCTCAAATAGTTTTAGTGGAAATTGTATGGTTTTGTTTTTTTAATGGAATAGAACTGTCAGGTCAGATATTTTACTCCCGACAACCACCAACCACTGCACAAACTGCAGGCTCCCCTCATCCCATACCTTCCCAAAATAACTTTTTCTAGTTCACTAGCTTTCTATAGCCCTTTAAGTGCCCCGCAGGGGGTCACAAGCCCCCAGGTTCAAATACACTAATTTGCATAACCCTGTATTATGCAAGTGCAAGAGCAATACTTTATTTGTTATTGGTGAAAACACAAAAACAATTAATAACACACCTTTGCCGTACACGTCGCCATGGCTTCCTGTGAGTCTCCAGTCAAAGTTGTATGTGCATATGGCCTGGATGTTACTGTGACCCGTTCCATGAAACAACATCCGCTCATCAATGTCTATAACACGTTTTATCTTCCTCAGCTGAACTTTTTTCCTTTCCCAAGATATAAAAACACATGGTTAAAAGCAGGTGATGATCTCCTGAATAATTCATTTATAATACCTAATGATTATTAAAAAACCTTTTAACAATATCATTAAAAATATATACAAACATTTCACTAATTTATGTCTGAATTCATAAATTATGTCCGAATTCAGTTATGAACAATACTGGCATGTCTTCATAACAAATCCTGATATAGTATGCAAATGATCATTGGGTGATAACATCAAAATGTTTTCTGATGTGCTTAAATATTGTATTGTATTGTATTGTTCAAAATAATAGCAGTGCAATGTGACTAACCAGAATAATCCAGGTTTTTAGTATATTTTTTATTGCTACA
>JBBPDC010000129.1:25430527-25445174 GCA_037974485.1 Hemigrammopetersius urotaenia
CACACACACACACACACACACACACACACACACACACACACACACGCACACACACACACACACACACACACACCTTCAAACACAGTGGTGCAAATGCATATAGCCCCTTACATAAATACCAAGAAATGTGCAGCTGACACTTGTGAGGGTTTATATTTATGGACATATGTGTATATCTAACTGGTTTCATCCACACCAGAGGGTCTGAAAGGGTGAGTGACAGTTCTGAAATGAATAGTTCAGGTTCTAAAATCTGACTAGTCATATTTGGGGCTGTTGTTAAATACTCAGTTATTGCTGAGTCGATTGAAATCACTGACTGCTGTTCATGGCATCAAAAATTATGTTACTGTTGATATACCACATTGCTTGGTGGAAGAAATGCTTTTTGTGAATTATGTCTCAAACATAAGTATATTATATTCCACTGTACTTTGTGACTGTTTAGAAATAACCCACTCAAGGTTGTGTGTTAGACTGCTTTCACAGGCGTTAAAGGGGTTTTATTCCCTGCTGTACTGCTAAATCCGAGAGGTGAACCATGACTATCAGAGTAAGGCGGTAAATACCAAAAGAAGGGAAAAAAAAAACCAATATAATGTGCAATAATGCTCATGACTGTTGGCAGTTATATGGAATTCTAGCAGTTTGTTAGTACTAATAGTGTCAGTAAATGTTGTTATAGTCTGACAAGAACCTAGTAGTTAGGCTCCTGCTCGTATTCTTATCCAGCTACATAAACAGAACTAAGATTTGTTTTCTAAACTGCATAATTTTCCATTTAGGTGTTAAACTACAGAACATGCAGGGTTAAAATCCAAGCACAGTCTGCACAAATAAGAAAAGGAAATATCATAGATGTATTCTTTTAATTCCTTCAAATCCTTAGCCCTTCTTTAGAGGCCTAGAAGGCTTTGATAGTTCTCATCGGTAAAGGCTTTTACACAGCCTTGGGTGCTTTATTGCTTTATTATTTCAACTCATAGGGCACAGAATATGCATAACAATCTAAATGACTGAATGGTCTCCACAGTTCTGTACCGTGGAAGGTTTCATCACTGCTCTGATGGATGAGTACCCCACTACCCTGAGAAAGAGAAAGAAAGTATTCATTCTCATCGTCTGCATTATATCCTTCCTTATTGGCTTGTCCAACATCACACAGGTGAGGCACAATTTGTTCATGTTGTGTTTGTGTTGCATTTCTAAAAAATAAATTCAATTCCAATCTCACTGTTCATTTTGTTTGGTTGTGTGTATTGCTTTGTGTTCTCCATTACAGGGTGGACTGTATGTGTTTAAGCTGTTTGACTATTACTCAGCCAGTGGCATGTGCCTTCTCTACCTTGTCTTCTTCGAGACGATCTCCATAGCCTGGTTTTATGGTACACAATATAATATAAAATACATTTCCCCACTATTTCAGTGAAGTACAGTAGCACTAGGGAGTCAGATATGGCTGACAGGACAAATGGTGTAAATTATGTTGATAGCTGATTTAACTACATCCCTCTGTTTCACTTTACTGCAGGAGCAGACAAGTTCTACAGTAATATTGAGGACATGATCGGTTATAAGCCGTGCGGCTGGTGGAAACTCTGTTGGCTTTACTTCACACCGCTAATCTGTCTGGTAGGGAAAATATTCTCCGTGAATGAAATCCAAGTATACACTTTAGTATACATTTATTTATCAACATACACTGCCAGCCAGAAATGATCAAAATCATATTTTTAATGGAAACTTACAACCAACAAAATGCAATAGGAAAACAAATGGACTCTTAAAAATAAATGACCCACATAGGGTTTTTGGTGTGATGCCATATACTAACCATTTTAGTTCCTTAAAGAACTGTTTGATACGCTTTTATAACCAATTGTTTCTATTTTGTTGCTGTTGAGACCAACACACAAACCCTCCTTACCCACCCAAAACAAAATCTGATGTAAACATATGGCTGCTCTGTGCTCTGTTCACCTGTGTTTTGTTCTTGTCTCCTCTGTTGCTAAGGTGTTCTCATTATCTAGTTAGTTTGTATATACAGTATAGATACTATAAAAGGATAAGTAAAATAAATCAACAGGATTCATCATTATCAAATAAATGTTTTACTCTTATCAAAAGTAGCACCACACCTTTCCAATGTCTTTGCAATATGTTCATAAGCAGATAACAGCAAGAAGTAGGTTGAAAAAGTGTCACTAATAGGTTAAAAGTCAGGTCAACTCTGTGTGCCAGCTTCCAGTGTAGCGATTGGGATTTAGGGTCATAAAAGATAAAGTATGCAAGATCTTTTGGCCAAACTGCACTGTATGAAAATTTAAAAAGAGAAGGATAAACATAGGAGGCAAATCTAGTGCTACGGCTGCTGGAGTATTCTAACTTGTGGAATTTGTCACACATGAACACGCCACAGCGCACAGTGTGAACAGTGTGAAATTCTTTCTCTGAATTTAACACATACATCAGGTGAAGCAGCGGACAGCCAGGAACACAGCACCTGAGGAGCAGTGTGTGGGGATGGTACTTTTGCTCAAGGGTAAAGCAGAGGCACCACTAGCAGTCCTGGAATTCGAACCCACAACCTTCCGATCCCAGGGGCAACCAGCTGCCCCGCAGTAATCTGGATGTAATGATAAGGGATACCGAAAAGCTCAAAGAGCAGATTTATTATGCATGTACATAAAAATGAACCTTTGCTATTGAATATATCTTAGAACTTTGTGCTTGACCCACCGAGAGTATCGGAGGGGAGCACTTTCAGATGGAAGCTTTTAATGGTTAAGAGTGGGAGGTGGTGATTCCATTTCAGTGTGAATCCTGTCTCTCTTTCTATTGTCCCCCAGGAGGATACTGAATGGGCTATTACAGGACCATAGCTTAGACTGCATTGTTTAAACAGTAGGCAACAAAAAATAGGTCCCAATTTGTGTTCTTCTGTGCCATCACTTAAATAAATCTTTGTGAAAGTCTAGGTTATTATAAGGCAAAATAAATAACAACAATACACCCACACACACAATACTCCTGGTGAAAGTGCTTTGTTGATCTCTTCAGTAAAAATAAGAGCACATCCTCTACAGTTTTTCAGTATGATCAGCTCAAAAATATATAGAAATGGTGCATTAAAACTGTAGAAAATAAAATACACTGGACACTGTACACTGGATCAGTATTCTGTATTTGCCTATAATTTTTATATAACTGTAAAATGTTAGTTACTGAATAGTCACGTATATTTCATTCATGTGAAAAAGATAAATGCAATACATGAAATACATGTGATTACAAAGGCAAGCAAATGCAGCTCCTCCTTCCATCAGTGTCTTAAATGCTTAACTGAAGACTCAGTAGAGCTGTATCTTGTGTTTCCTGTGTGTAGGGGGTTTTCACCTTCAGTGCCATAGAGATGACCCCTCTGACATTGGGGAAGTACGTGTACCCGGCCTGGGGGCAAGGCATCGGCTGGCTCATGGCCCTCTCCTCCATGGTGCTCATCCCAGGATATGTCATCTACATGTTCTTCAGCACCAAGGGCAGCATACGCCAGGCAAGACCTATCTTACAATCTGGTCTATCGATCCATCCGTCCATGCGTCCGTCATTTATATATCTATCTATCATTTATCTATCTATCATCTATCAATCTATATACACACAAACATTTATATTATGTTTTTGTACTGTGTAGTTTTTATATTATACTATTATATTTTATAGTTGTTATTTCTATTGGTTATGCTGCTTCTACTTTCTTCTCTTCTCTTCACCACTTTGCTGTTGTAACAATGGACCAAAAAATAGGTTCAAAATTACTTTGAATACATTACACTACTTTGCATTTGAGAATGTATTTTCACTCTCTCCTGTGAAGTCACTTTTTGTAGATACATCACTTTTTCAGTGCTTTTTTTTTCTTTTTCTGTCCATTACAGCGTTGGCACAAAATGACCACACCCACTGAGGAGAACACGGCCCCAGAGGATAAAGGCTTCACAGGGCTTCAAACCAACATTGGAGAAGCTTCTGTCTGACATTACTTTTCTGTCTCTAATACAGAAAAGGACATTCAGGAATCTAATGAAAATCATGCAGGCCAGCGGCACGTGAGTGAGACTGCTTTCTCCTACATGTCTCCTCCCCTGTCAGCTGGAGAGAAACTACAAAAAGACTGAACAGAACTGAAATGAATACACGCTCATGTCTGTTTTCCATTCTTTTTCAGTACAAGGCATTTGTGTGGCCTACACTTGGCGGACTTCCTGTGTTTAATTTGTAATTCTCTGCAACATGGACATGTAAATGTAACATACACCCATGTTGGAACTTTCACCTTTTCCATGAGCGTGTACTGGAAGTGTTTGTGTTTCTGGACAGGACCTTCGAAGGCTCAAATCTTCGCATTACAGACAGTTCAACACATTTTGAGAAATAGCATTTGAAGCATACATACCTACATAAAACAGTTGCATTGCTTTCATGATAAGAAATAAATCAGTGGGAAAATCTTTACTTGAACTATTTATGCCTCACCTGCAAATGCATTCATGTTGGACAAGTTTTACAGCACGCCAGCAGATTGCTTTTAACTTAATTTTTGAGTTTATTGTTGATCTCAATTGATTATTTTGTACTAGTGCAAAAGGGTGAACAGTTAGGGTCGATCATATGAAGCGTTTTTGTTTAGTGTTCACACTGCAGGGCAAATCAGATTTGTTTATTAAAACTGATTTTCAGATGTGAGTTTTCACATTTCAGTTGACCAAATCTGATTTGACTCATTTGCTCACTTATTCACATTTGTTGACAACAATGAACAAGCAACGAACTAGTGTTGCATTAATGAGGTTAGACCTTGTAATCTACCATGCTTTAATGACTATATCTAGCACTACAAGCATGCTGTATTTTACTATACTATTGCTTTTTTTTTTAGCAACTACAGCATAAACAACACATGATGACATTACAGCAGAATGATCAGCAGATAGTGTAGGCTAAAAGTTCTGGTACAGGTGCAAGATTGCCCGCTGAAACTCAGGGAACCCAATAGCGCAAAAGGCTGACAGAACTGACAGTTAGTGTTCTCTTACAAGCATGCCATAACTAGTGTCCGTTTGAAATAATGCAAGAGACCTGAAGGGTTAATTCTGTCAACCTTGTCCAACAAAGAAGCTTAGCAGCCTAGCAACAATGCATTTGTGGGTGGACCATGGATAGATAAATTCATGAGAGACAGCGTTTTTTATCCTTTGATGCATTAGATCTGGTTTATTTCTGTCTTTAAAAGAATCACCTTTGCTTGTAGTAACACAGTATATAATATAAACATAAAACTGCATGGTGTCATTGTACCAACAAAACCTTGTATCACTATTTTTTCTTTTTTACATATTTTGAAAATGCTGTTATATATACTTAGTCAAAAATGTATGAGAAATTAACCAACTGAAAAGACTTTCATTGTTTAACTTACACTGATACAAGGTTTTTTTTTTTGGTGAAAATTGGAGCCACTGAATTACAAGTACAAAATGAAGAATATCCTTAGAAATAAATGCAAATTAACAAATTTTGTACAATATTTAAAATATGTCCAAAGTTAAAGAATGACAATGAAAAAGACTTAATCTGTCATTCCTGAATTAACCAATGAATTATGGTTTTGATGTGTTAAAATGAGCCAAGTATTACCAGTTTCTGTTTTACAATGATGAATACAAAAGAGCTGTCTGAGAGCATCAGAAATGCAGTTATTAAAAATGTAATAATTAAAGGCTACAAGGCAATTGCCAAAGATTTTCAAATCCCTGTTTCAACAGTTCTTCAAGAAATTTCACAGTCATCAAACTAAGAGGCTTTCAGGATTTGGTACATATAAGGAAACTGATGACAGATGTCAGCAAAGGCAGGTGTGAATTGTGGCAATAACACCACTCAAGACGTCTGAAGAACTTCTGGAAGTCCTGAAGCAGTTCATACGAAACACTATGCAATATACCAACTATGGCTTCATGGTCAAAGGCCAAGGAGGAGGCTATAAAAGACTAAACTAATTTTTGCAAACACTTTCAAAAATCAGCCACATTCTTTCTGGGATCATGTTTGATGAACCACAGTAGAGTGCTCTTAGAATACAGTGCATCAGTTCATGCGAAGATGGTCTGTTTTAAACTGGCCTAACCTAAATCCCATTGAAATCTGCCTTACAAAAAGGACTCCAGCAAACTTTAAAAAGTTTAAATACATAACAATTGAAGAG
Organism: Hemigrammopetersius urotaenia; assembly: GCA_037974485.1. Classification (NCBI taxonomy): domain Eukaryota; kingdom Metazoa; phylum Chordata; class Actinopteri; order Characiformes; family Alestidae; genus Hemigrammopetersius; species Hemigrammopetersius urotaenia. The sequence continues at coordinate 25,436,793 of JBBPDC010000129.1, forward strand.
TGGCAGAAACTACCTGAAGAGAGTTGCAAGAAGCTTCTAGATGGTTATAAGAGACTTTTGCGGCTGCTGTTCTGCCACTAAATATTAGTGAAGGGTACCAATAAATGTGGCCAGCGAACAATTTGTATTTTTTATATATTTTTATTTTATTATGTGAGTTTCTTTATTTTTTGTATTTATTTTTTGTATATAAATATACTGAATATGTTTATTTGCACTTATTTCTAAAGATTCTAAAGGCTGTACTTATTCAGGAGTGTCAGTAATTTTCACCAGGACATGAACCTTCCATGAATGTTGTAAAAAATGTAAGTTAAGCTCTATTCATACTTTTGTACATATACTGTCAGTAAACAGACTGTTTAACACAAGATATATTTCATAGTTATATTGCTCAAGTGTTTATAGTTGGTCCTTTAAAACAGGGTATTCACAATAAAATCCCATAAATATTTTATCATGCTCCAGACAAGTCATTGTTTATATTTGTTGATATTGACCTGGTTTGTTGTTTTCAGACAACTGATACTCTTAAACTGCCAGTACTAAAAAGAATAGTAAATTATGGAAAGAACGGGATATGAAATAGAATTACTAACCTCTGACAGGATCAGCTGGAGAATGAATTGCAGAGCCTTATAATTTGTATTCAAAACAATAAACATAATTGTAATATACAAATATTTCACTATGTATTGGAAGCAAGGTTTATTAGTTTAATAACATTCATTCTAGGACACACATTTTCACTTCTATGGTGTCTAATGCCACCGGGGGGCAGCACCACAGTGGGAGCCACAGGGATATCAAAAGCATGGTGATAAGATCAAATTCTTTGCTGATATTGGACACATTTCTATACAGGACATCTCATACAGAGGATTCTGTCAGTCATTACTGAGCTGAAGCCTGACTGTCTGTGGCTTTTTATCCTGAGTGTGCACTCCAGTTGGACACATTCAGCCTGATTTTATCCTTTGAAAACTGAAAAATGACACATTTGAAACCAGTCTTTGTAAGTCTGATGAATGTAGAGATCTTTCCACAAGATTTTGGAGTGTTTCTTGGTGGGTATTTTACCCTTTCATTATGTGGAGTATTTATGAGGTCAGGCACTGATGTTGGATGAGGCTTGGCTCACAATCTCCAATCCAGTTCCTCCCAAAGGTGTTGGACGAGTTTGAGGTCAGGACTGTTTGCTGCCAGTCAAGTTCTTCCACACTGAACTCATCCAACCATGTCTTTATGGACCTTGCTTTGTGCACCGGGGCACAGTCTGGAATAGAAAAAGTTCTTCCCCAAACTGTGTCCACAAATCTGGAAATATGGCATTGTCCAAAAAGTCTTGGCATGCTGAAGCTTTCACTAATTCAATAATTAAGAGGTGTGTCCCAATACGTTTGTCTATATAGTGTATTTCCATGCTTCTTGTAAACTTCTGCTTCTCATGACCCCCTAAACACTTAAAACAAATCAAGTGTCAAATTATGGCTCTGCCCAATTGTAATATTTTAGTGAAAAATGGTCTGTTTCTTTTCCTCACTAATGGCTTTGCAGTGGAAGGATGAACGTAGGAACTGAAACACATGGAGTTTTTCAGATCTGAAGAAAGAGGGAAGCTCCTGAGATCTGAAGAAAGAGGGAAGTATCTTCTGGTGACAGTTTCAGTAGTCTACTCTTGCATGGGTGTTTGGAGTCTGGTTTTCTTTATACCTTTCTGTTATATAATTTTGGCAATTCCTGTTTTGGAAACTGGCTTTCCTAAGCTCTTCAGAAATATCTCCTTTCGCCATTTTATATGCACATGAAAAAGAAATTTGAAAGGCAGGTGAGGTGCATATGAGTAGTTGCCTGTGTGAATGTAAGAGTCTCTTTCACACATCATTGACGTTATTGACATCATAACACCAATGAGAGCTTAGTGAACAACTCTGGTAGGAAGGACTCAGCTGAAACAGGGTAGCTTTAAGGAAGGAGCGGCAGTTAAAGTGACAGTGGGGTGCACAGAATTAAAGAATGAACACTATTCCTAATGTGAGCCTTTTTTGGTCATGTTTCCTGTTTTTTTCTGGCTATAAACAAATGATAACTTGGGCAATTTTATTTTGAGTAGAAAGAAAACAAACTAACTATATTGGAGGATAATACTGCTTGCACATATTCCAACCATTCAACCATTCAACAAATTTTGTGGAAAATGGAATGTAGAAGAGCAGAATGCCTTACAGCCTCGGTTTGTTCAAACTCTATGAAAGGGCCTATGCTTCTGAAAGATGTTTTAACATATTAATGTGATGCATAATTGTATTGTTACAGAGATATTACATCATCCTTTTTACATGAACATGCTGAGTAGAAGCTATTTTGTTAAACCCATATCTAACTCAGAGACAATCAAATCAGTAAGGGCTGCCGTGTAAAAGGTCACAACACCACTTTAGAATATCAGCTGTTCAAATAAAAAGTCACTGCTCAAGGTGAAGAGTATAGACAGAAATAATTTTAATAGCATGTAGTTAACGCGTAGACAGAGAACAGAAAAGGTCAAGCAAATGGGAGAATGTAACCAATTGATTTTAAGCCATGTCAGAGCCCCTCAAGCACATGCTGTCAGCCTGTTTTAGAAGTCAGTGCGATTTAAACACAGGTACCAGTGCAGTAGCCCTTTCGACAGAACTTAAATCCAGAGTTAACATTAGCATCCAAGACTTTGGCTGCACGTAAGACGTCTATCTTAGAAGCCTCAACTCTGTTACCTCAGATTGTCTCATTACGTCCAAAGTTTCAGGCACTGCACACACTTCACTAAAGCAAAGAGTGCTACACAGTTTACCAGGAGGTCTCCATGACCTCTATGTTAACCCCCTGAGGGAGTGTGAAAAATGAAATTCATTCACTCAATATTTAATTCGGGTGTTATTAAAAGAACTGGAGCCCGCTTTTGGGACCAACTTGACGGCAAGTTGGAAGCAAATTTGTTTAAAAAAAGTGAATTTTAAAAGGAATTTCTGAGGTCATGTTCTCAAATTCAGACTAAGGAGACAAAGGGAGGATGGCATTCTCCTTGATGAGGGACCAAGGCCATCCAGGTAGCCTATCTTGTTTATTTTGGGGCGGCCAAGTGGTGCAGTCTAGGGAAAATGGGAATAGATGAAAACAGTCAATTTTCTGCTGTCCAATCAACAAGCCTGGGCCAGCTAAATCAACCCTGACTGCATGCCAGCTCCAAAGAGATTGGCTCCCTCTGTTTCTCCTAACAATGGTTTCCAACTGCCTCAGCCATTACCCTATATGGAAATGAGATACGGGAGTGAAAAGGAATGAAATAAGGTAGACGGGATCAGATAGGGGAGCTCTAAACAGCAGCAATGTAATTATGAACAAAGCACTCGGCCTGATAACGGAACAGAGGAGCTCAGAGGAACGTCTATTCAACACATGCCGATGGTGCTCATGATTAATACATTGAGGCTCCCAGACCAGACAGACGATGACCACCCTCAGATAAGGATGGCTCATGGACTGTTAACATTTACCAGTGCAAGAATGACTGCGGCTCCTCATTTAGTCTCTGAACGTAATATTTACACACTTGGAATAAAAGGAAACAAACACAAACAAACAAAGCAATTGTTTAAGTTTTTTTTTCTCCATCCGGCTCAAACGAGAGCAAAGCAGACAAACATTCAGGTTTAAAGTGTTTTTGTGCCAACGACGCGTATCTCGTGATGTTTCAAGTGTCACTTGAGTTCAAAAGGCCAAACAAAAGGTCTTCAAAGATCATTACACGAAAGAGAACAAACTAACAGTGAAACTGATTGAACCATATGTCCATTGGTTGTGACTTCAATAAAGCCAGTGAGCACTGAATATGATACACTGATGAGAGAATATGTGTGTGTGAGAGAGAGAGAGAGAGAGAGAGAGAGAGAGAAAGAAAGCACAAGAGAGAGACAGAGAGAAAGAAAGAAAGCACGAAAGAGAGAGAGAGTGACAGAGAGAGAGAGAGACAGAGAGAGAGAGACAGAGAGAGAGAGAGAGACAGAGAGAGAGAGAGATGGAGAGAGAGACAGAGGGAAAGAGAGAGAGACAGAGAGAGACAGACAGAGGGAGAGAGACAGAGAGAAAGAATCTGTCACAGAAATCTGTTGTTCATCTGTCTTTTGGGTAGGACAGATATACAATTTGTCCGCAAAAAGGGAAGCTGTGTAAAAAGTCCTCTTTGTGAAAGCCTCCTGCATTTCCAAAGATGCTACATAGAGTTCAGACTTGACGACGGCCAAACTGACGCTGTCTTCATGTACGTTCCTGGGTTTCCTGAGCGAGAGAACAACAGCCACTGTGAGGGTTTCCAGAATCTTGACTGGAAACTGGGATCGGCTCTTAGTTTGGCAGTGAGCCTTGATTGGTCATCGTGTGTCATTCTCAAACTGCTAAGTATGAACTTGCGACAAAGCCGGAAGGCGTTTTCATATATCGAGCCATTACAAGGTTTGTCCTCGCTTCAAAAGATACACAAGGTTAACAACATAAGGAGGCAAAAAGGTTGAACAGTTCAAGAAAAAGAAATATTGCAGGTTCAAAGTTTTCAACTGATTTTGTTTGTTTGTTCTTTCCACCATAATCCTTGAGGGAAGCCAAAAAAGATACAGTATAAGCACAAATGCCTGATCTAGCCCTAAGCTTTCAGAGAGTGCAACGATTCTTTGTGGGGAGGTGTTCTCATTGGCACACACATCATCCATTAGTTCAATGCTCGCACATACATACAACAGGTATTACAGTAAGGTAATAAAATACTAAAAGATAACAGAGCTAACGTGTACAGAGGTTGGCGCTGGAATTAGGTTTCGTTGTTGGGTACATTGTTCGCAGTTCATTTTCTTGTCTAGCTCTAAAAATACCAGAGAAAATTCCTTTCCAAGTAACGAGCCGTACAACCTCTCCAGCATTTAAACAGCTAAAGAAATTTGTTAAAACTACATATCAGTTCTTCAAAATACACAGGAATCAAGTAAATCTTATTTTTACTTATTTGTTATTTCACATATTTGAAAAGTCAATAAAGTACATCGTTTATTTCTTGTTCTTCTTTTCTTTTGAATTCATTTAGCTTAAATATATGCATATAGATATGTATTTTTTCCATCTTTTTTTCCCATTATAACTCTGTCTGTATACATATATACAAAGGAAACGTCAAGAGTATGCATGTGAAGGTCATTTATTTATTATTGATTCTATTTTTAATAGGTACTTATTTTGAGCTCTACACTATACTGCGAGAGCCGCTGGGGGTCCGCTGTAGGGCTAAGCGTGGGTCTGGTGGGATGTACTGATGTGGGTGGTTGTAGGGTGGTGGGGGAGGAGGAAGCGGTGGTTGGGAACCATCCTTGTCCCGCTGGGACCCGCCCCCGTCTGGCGAGCGCACGGGTGTGGAGACAACGGACTGGATGATCTGCTGGTGGTGGTGCTGGTGGGCAGGGCTGTGGCTGAGGAAGGCCTCCACACGCCCGTGGCCGCCCTTGTCCAGGACGATGACCTTGACGATCTGCTGGCACTGGATAAGTGTTTCGGGCCGCAGCTCGCTCAGGGCGGCCACAGGCTGGTGGGAGTGCGAGGACGTGGGGCTGACGCACTGCAGCGGCGGCTGATGCTGAGGCTGGGGCTGCTGGTAGAGCTCCCCCCGGTGGTTAAGAAGGGCCACGCTCTCGGGGCTCCGCGGCTGCACCGCCGCTGCTGCCGCTGCCGCGCTGAGCTGGTACGTCTGAAGCCTGTTGTGAATTGACACCTAGTTTAGAAAACAGCCAGAGACAGCATCACATGTTATAAAACTCTCCTCCTTCTATGGCCATTAGCCCTCTGGTGAAAACACATCACAACAGGCATGCGTGGGGGCTTGGCGTGGGGGAAGGGGGGATACAGGGGTGGGACATCTCTTTGGAGTGAGACAGGAAGTGGGGATCTGAATATAGGTCAATTTAATAGGAAGGTTGTGGAAGTGTCTGTGCGGTGCGTATGTGGCTGTACGAAATAAGTGGTGGTTGTTAAGAGGACACTGAGGGCCTCTGTGTCTCCCTTGGAAACCACTCCAGCAGCACGGGGTTGGAGGGCATGTGGAACATTCATCTACATGGAGGGTGTGAGGGACAGAGTGGTGGGGTAAGAGGATGGGGAGGTTAGAACTAGAAGTCAAACACTGGGGGCAGGTGGGGGTGGACATCTACAGACGTCACAGAAGACACACATCCGAATGCATGCCTTCATTTCACAGTTCAGTTCAAAAAGCCTGCTCTGTCCCCCCTTTGTGCTTCTCGCCTGTTCTTTCATTTGGTTGCCGATATCTCCGATACTTTCAGTAGCTCTGTTGCTTCTGGGCTATGTGGCTTGGCTGAACTGTTGGAGCTTAACGGGGCCATGTTCTTTATTTTTCATTTGTGTGGTTCTATATTCAGCTATCATTTGTTTCTACATGGGCATCTTCACCGTTTCTTATTTCTCGGCTTTAAACAGGCTGTTAACATGCTTTAAAGACTAATATCTGTAAATATCTGACTGGCTACCATCATATGTAAATAGCATATTTGGTTTTCATACACAGACTGTATATAGCACAAAAAAGCACAGAATGTGGAAAGGGGAAAAATGACACAGCCCTTTTAAATTCACACTTAAAATCTCCCAGGGCCAGATGTTACACAATACGACTGAATTTAATGGTCGGTTTAATACAGCTACAGCTTGTCACGCAAACTGCCACAAACTGCTTACTCATGAGGCAGAGTTTAAAAGGTAGAGTGAGGTAATGCAGTTGCCAACATGCTCAATGAAAGCATGTCACAAAATGAGAGTTGTTTCATTCTACAGTTTACAGTATATTTGTGTAGATTCTTCTCGCATATTAAGATCTCATCCAGTGACTCTTCCTCTGTCTAACCACTGTCTGCTTTCATTGCTAAAGTGCAAATCTACACCTGGTTTTAAAAGATGATGGAAAACTGATTCAAATCCAGCCAAGCGAGTCCTCAATTGTTATCCAACTGAGTGGAATATGTTATCAGCCGTAAGTGTCTCCAGATACTGGCGCAAAAGCCTTAGTACACCGGACCCCCTCTCTTCATAACAGTGCAGGTGCAATTTCTCAATGGCGAACGCCGCCCCTAAAGGCCCATCACACCAGCCTCCTCAGGATCCATCACTTTGACTGGTGCAGACAAGCAGCAGGTCGAACGAGTGACAGAGAGTTGGCCTATCCAGCAGGGCGGGAGAAGGGATGAGGCAATTTCAGCCGAAGGGAGAGAAAGTGCGGAGCGTTCTGGTGATTATCTGTGCTCCCTGTGCTGGGCTGGCAGGGTAGAGCTCCTCAGGGACCTGGCCTGAATTCTCTATCTCCGGCTGACTGATGGACAGAGACCGCGCAGTGCGAACGCTCTTTCACACACTCTCTTTAAGGCAAACACTCGCACATGTGCTCTTTGAAAGAACAGCCCTCATTCATTTCAAATGGCTCAGTGCAATTATTTGCAGCCCAGATTAAATTATTCATGTGGAGAGCAGTTACTATGTCTTAGTTATCAGAGGATGGCTTAGGCTCTGATTGCCTAGACTAGAGTCAATGATATGGTCTATAGTACCAGTGGTAGTGGTCATTATCTAATGGGGGAGGGGGTTTGAAGAATGAAACTATAATATGCTAATTAGCAGAAGATCCTAAGTTTCCGAACATTTTGGGCCGTTGTTATGGAGAAAGTGCCTCCCCAGGATGAGCAGGATAGCCTAGTCAAACTTTTCATTGGCACTAAATACACACCCACACACATTATGCACACCACAGTGTTTATTCCACTTTGGTGAGTCTTGTGCAGAGGTAGAGTACATTATCGTCATTAAGACAGTTGCAGTGCACTTAACTTAGCAACGGCAAAATTAAAATAACATTAAGAAAGAGCCCGCAAGCTATGCTGATAAGATCTTGGGGGAGAACGTGATATTAAAAATGACAAAGATGAGAAAATGACTTAAAAGCCACTTTGCAAAACATGTTTAATCTGCTCTTTTGCAAATGTTTAGTGCACCACTGTGACTTCAATGAGAATTTTCAGATGTGTGTTACTACAACTGTAACCATTCAAAATAGTCTGAGGATTCCAGATACTCTCTCCATCTCCGCTTAATTTGGTAAGTGCTACCTCTCACAAGTATTTCAACCTGTTTATCCTTCTATTTCTGTCTGTTTCTTAGTAGTCACAATGACCTGGAAGATAAGTGGGTTTGTAACATAGCCATGGACTGTCTGGAGCTGTTTTAAATCACACACACACACACACACACACACACACACACACACACACACACACACACACACACACACACACACACACA
>JBBPDC010000129.1:25445274-25458330 GCA_037974485.1 Hemigrammopetersius urotaenia
GATTAATCGTGAGTTAACTATGGCAAACATGAGATTAATCGCGATTAAATATTTTAATCTACTGACAGCCCTAATATTTACACATAACACATATTACACATGGGTTCTGAGGCAATGTACTGTTTTTCTGCAAACTAAAAAAGCAAAACTAAAGAAAAACAACTTTTTTGGACACCATCAGCATCCCTAGTCTAATTGACTGCATTTGGACCAAGGGGAAAGAGGTGTAAAATTTCCCAAAACTATTCTTTTAAGAGAGGAAAGAGCTAGAGAGAGTAAACAAAAAAGAGAGAAAAAGACAAAAAAAAGAAAGCAGTGTATGGATAGCAAGAGAGATGAGAGTCTACTGTCTACTTAGTGTACCTCCCACAGGCCTACTCACAAAGCTGGAATATTAAAACTATACATCACTCTGACACAGGCGTCCAAGAGTGCCAAGCCTCTTTGAAGAAGAGTAATGATCAGCGCGCTAACGTCAGTCTCTCTGCAATTAATACCTCAAACCCTGCCTCAGCTTAACTCTGTGCAGCCATCGTGAGAACAACACCATAATTACATAACTGGAGAATTATTATGTGTAATTGACTGATACTTGTTAGAGCCCAGGGTTCTTTTTTTTTTTGCCATGCTTCATATCTGTCAAAAGGCATAACCTTCATTCAGAATTACAAATGGCAAGGTTAGCGGTAATTATGATTTTTCCCCCCTCTTTAGTGCCCAACTGGCGTTTTTGTCTAGAACATGACGTGTGATGTGCTATTAGAATTTTAAACACGCCCGTTCCAAGCACAGTTACTCTCCTCTGCACCTTTAGAAAAACGAAAAAATTGGCGTTTTGACTCTACCCCCACTTGCTGAAAGATTAAGATGGGAACTTGTAATTATGAGAATAGTTTAATACTCATGTGCGATAACCTCTGAGTCGTCCTAATGGCTGCATTAATTATAATAGATGTTTAATCTGTGATTAATTTCAGGAGCCATTCTGTGTGACTCTGACAAAATTAATGACTTCGCAGACTAGTGTTGGGGGGGTGGGAGGAGTTGGGGGGGAGTAGAGAGGACTTCATTATTGACCTCCAAGGTTCATCCATGCTGTGGTCGATGGCTCTGCCGGGCATCTTAACACTTTTCTCACCTTGAAATAGGTATATAAATAAATAAATAAAACAAAATAATAATGAAACAGCAAATAATGAGGGAATGAAAGCAATACTGCTTTCATTCTGTAATAAAACTCACAGATTCCTGATAATTACCTTTTCTGAGGCACAGAGGGACATTTACCACTTGCAGTGTCAAAAAAAGAAAGCAGCTGGACACCTTTATTAGGTCAGACGGTCTGCATTTCCCACATCACCACAGCAATTGTGAGAGTGGTGGGCAGTGAGTGAGCAGAGGCAGAAAAAAGTTATGACAAATGCTAAATTAATTAGACATGGATTTCTTACGGTTAGCTAGCTCTTCCAAGGACAAGGCTATTCATGAAAAAAAAAACATCATGGACAAAACAAAAGTTATGTAATGTAACTGTGACTAAAAAAATTGAACGATATTACGGCTACAGACTGTATTTGTACACCTAGATTGGGAAAAAGGCATGGAAGGAATCATTTATTTGGGAAGAAAAACAACATATTGGATTAAATATAAAAATACATAATTCAAAAATTTTCCAGAATTTTCCTTGTTGCTTGCAGACACATTAATGCATGTTTTTTTTTGTGTCTTTGGTAATGTTACAATTGTTTGAGCAGATAAACGATCCACATATTTTACTGAAGAATAGTTTGCAGGAACATTAAATGACTTCTATTCCTGTACACGTCTTGCGTGACATGCCTCAGCAGAGAGTGAAATAATGGCTAAGAGGTAAATCAGCCCAATGCCTCCCTCATGCTCAAAAACCATTTATTTTTCAAAAAGTTCATGAGTCAGGTTCTTACCACAATGAGGTCGTTGAAGAGGAAGACCTCCCTCTGGTGAGCAGCTTGTTTCTGGGCCTTGTTGATGTCCGTCACTTCAAAGAGGCGGCTACAGCACACCAGTCTTCTGTGGGGCACTGAGAGGACCTGAGGATGAACAGACAAACAGATGGGGGGGGTGGATAATTAAGACATGGGTAACAGCATGGATGGCTCAGTCATTTTTAACCAACTAGGGTCTGAGATTATATGGAATTTAGGAGAGAACATCAATGACTTTCTCCTGCTTCAAACAAATATATATTTCATTACAATACAAGAAGAGCTTTAGCATGTAAACCTGGCAGCCTGAGGCCTGAGAGACATGGAAAACAAAAAACAAAACAAAACAGATTTTTAAACAAACTCGGAGCTGAGATTTAAACCTTTGCATGCTGATTCGGAAGATCACATCAGTTTTATTCCTACCTTCAATGGTTCTGGAGATAAACTAAATTTGATCAGTTGTTGTAATAAGACTTAAGACTTATTTTCTTATTAGGCTCACTGATGGGTATGTCTAACGTTGAATGCCTGGCAACCCTGTTATCTACATGTACAACAAACAACATACTTTAGTTTATAGTTTAGAGTTTAGGTATAACAAGTTTTAGTTTTTTTAAAATATGACATACAAAATGTAATGAAACAAATTCATTTCTAACTTCCATTTTAGTGGAATAATAATTGTTGAATAAAAAAAATCTTCTTTTCTTTCTAAACGGAATAAGGTTAAGATGTACTTATTAGATATCAATGATCTAATAGCTGTTAATTAACTGCCTTCTCGTTATTATTTTATTAAGCAATGACTAAAGAGAATTAGGCATTTTCCAAACCACTGATTTGTGTCAATTTTTTACCCTTTTTAAAAGAATGGCTCAGGGAAAAATCTAATTTAGACAGTTTTCCCCAAACTTTTCTTTCGAGCCTTATTAAGCCAATAGCTGGAAACCAGCTGGTTTATAGTGTAGTGTTGGAGTGCCCCATTCTATTCCCGGGGGGCCAATGTACAGAAAAGTTTAGTAGTTCTTCCCCTCAAATGCTTTTTTAAGTGAATTACAAGCCCACCTTACAGTTAGAACATTTCAGAGTCTGCCGAAATGTAGCCATGAAAACAGAGAGTCCATTGGATGTAATTGTAATTCATTATGAAACTAGGTAATAATAGAATGGTGTATTTTGCATTTTAATGCAATTATTATGCTAATTTTATAATTATGTGGGGTTTTGTGACTGCATTTTAGTAGTATAGCAAAACATAGATAATACTCCTACATCTAAGGGTTAAAGGCTTAATATTTTAGTAGATTCAATTATAGCTTCAGCTATAAAGACAATTAGCTGGTAGCTCTACAACAATGAGATGCAATAACAATTACAATTAAGACAGACTAATTGTAATAATAGATTAGACAAGAGCTCTAATTTTATTGTGAATGACAGAAAGGCAGAGATGAAGCAGTGCTAAGGCGACAGGAAATGAGAGACTTTGTAGAAAACGAGAGTCGCTGTTAAAGAAAGCGTGGACTGGGAACATTGATCTTTCCCTGCTCCATTGGCTTCACTAAGAGAACTCTCACATCTAAGCCTGACTCTGACTCCCTCTCTCACTCCATCTCTGCTCTAAGTCCCCCATACTCTCTCTCTCTGGGGGTAATAATCTTACAATCAAGCCTGTGTGTGAGGGAGAGAAGAGGGAGAGCTATGAGGGAAGAAAGAGAGCAAGAACAAGACAAACAGTGGTGTGAAGGCGACCAATGTAGCGAGAGATCTATCACACACACACACACACACACACACACACACACACATAGGAGACAGAGCAGGGAATAGTCCAATCAACAAATACTGAATCTATAGCTCCATTGTAGGTAACCAAACTTAAGGAATAATGTATGTTTCTTCCACAGGAAACTCAGTGGTCCCCATTTTCCATTTAACTGTCTATAATAACTGTTGCTTCATTTTAACAATGCATGCAGTGTATTTATGTACAGTATGTATATGTGTGTAAATCAATTTCCATTTTGAGTCATGTAATTACATAGGATGCACTTGTGAGTGAAAATGTCTGTTTATTTAAAGAAAATGTATTTTACTTCATACAAGGAATATTCTACAGTTTTACTGGTTTATCTGTAGGTCTATTCCCTTCTACTCAAAACAGGAAATTCTTGTATATCCTCCTCTAGAGCGCAACCACTATGGTGCTTCCACTGCTACTATCAGTCAGTATTGATGACCTGTAGATTTAGTGAACAGATGGTAAATAATTACTTCTTTGGCTGTGGTACCACCAGAAATATCACAAGCCAATATCACAATATCACAACTATCACAAGCCAATGATAGGACAAACCCCTCCAAGTCCATCTACTGAAAACCTAGGTGACGGTTCAATTTAAAGGAATAGTTTAGAAAATCAAAACATTTCCAAATTCCCAAAATGAAGTTAGGGTCAGCCAACACTTGTTTAGAGTTCAAATCTGCAGTTTTGAAACTACCATGCCTAACAAACACCTCAACAGAACATTTTTATTTAATAACTAAACATTCTGGTGTAATGATAGCTTTAATACTTTTTCTTCTGTGGTGAGATATAACATGATTATGAAAAATTACTTTATCTTCACCAAACCTATTTTCCTTCAGTGGAATATGAAAAAAGTTGAGCAATTAAATGTACGCCGGTGCACGGACTGTAATGGTTACCATCATCCTTACCTTACCTAATTTGATAGTTAGAATTATTTCATATTATTTATTTGATATACGTTTCATGAATCCAGGATTTTCAGATAATACACAAAATTAGTTTTGTGTCATATCTGTGATTTGTTAACATTCTCTAAAAGTTTAAGTCACACAATCACTTCAGTAAGTACATCCCTAAAACTTTACTCAACCCACTCAAACCGCATCCAGCTCTGTATTGAAGCTGTGAGCTATAAACAATGAACAAAGCCTTTTTATACAACAGGGTCTGTTTTCACAATCCACTTTAGGATTGTGCTAAACTACAGTGAATTTTTGTGGCAACAACATTCATAAATATGCAAGAATCTGTAACTAAGATTGCAGCCTGTAGTAGTTATGCTTTGCTCATCTTATACCCCAGAGAAAGTCGTCCCCTAAAACACAGCTTCAAGTCTTTTTCACCTTAATGAGGAGCTGGATGCAGTTTGAGAGGTATGTGGATTGAGTTTGTGGTGACTATTAACTTCTAGTGTTTATCAAAAATAGTAGCCTTGTAGCTATAGTTATGAACTAAACTAATTTTGGAATCTAAAAATGTTTTGGTTTTTTAATTAATTATTAAATAGTATATTATTAATGTTATCACCTGTTTACTTATATCACTGCAACATGTTAAATCAATGTGTTAAATGTATCTAAACTAATGTTTTAGCATCTACATTAATCTGTTATGTGATTAAAACTGTGTGACACATCTGTAATTTGTACCTATTTTGTCAAAAACTTGATCTATTTGATTTAAATCATCATTAGGTTAAAAGCTGTCCATTATATTGCAACAGTTGCTAAAGAGGAATGCATTTGTGTTTGGAGAATGGATAGACCAACTGAGGCTGACAGCTGAAATACTTTTTCATGAAATACTTCAACATTTTTTTTGTCACTTTGCATGCTCCTGAAACATAAATTGCAGGATCAAAGCAAAGCACTCTAAACCAATATAACATCACACTCTATGCCAATTTGACCAATCCTACACTTCCCACAAGATACAACATTGCTACAAATTACAGTGCCCTGCCACATTTGATCAAATGCCCTCAGGAAATCCTGAGCTTTTTATTTAACTTTCAAATGAAGGAGACACACTGTGTCCAAAAACGATGGAGCTCAATAAATGCCACAAACTGCTGTTCTGCCAGAATCAAAACTAAACCAAAAATAGGTAGCTGTGACACAAGGTGAGGTTCAGTCTAGGTCCCGGGACAGCACATCTCCCTCAACATTCAACAAATGGGAACAAAGAGAGATTTAGAGGATTTAATTCAAAATGTGGCATTCCAGATGGCTTCTCCCTCTGTCTCCCCACCTCTCTCTCTCTTCATTTCTGTGGCCTTCTGAGTATGCAACTCTGCTGTGCTCCACCGAAGCCAACCCTCACCTCAACCGCATCAGGTTTTGTGGAAAGTAGAATGTTTTCATAATATAAAAACATTTATTAAAAACTTTATTTTGCCCCTTTTTAATGTATGTGTGTGTGTGTGTGTGTGTGTGTGTGTGTGTGTGTGCTGATTTATTTGCCAGAGCAGCCAACCTCCTGGGTACCTCTCTTCATCTCTAATATTCACACAGGATTTTTTCTTTCTGCCTAAGACTTTTTATATATAAACAAGCCCTCTACTGACTGGCTATCCCCTTCAGCGGCCCCTCATTTAAAAAAAAAACGTCTGGGCTGAATTCTCTATTAATAACTTCAGCATGACTTGATGATGCTAAAGTGCTATTATTTCATGACAGTACAAATAATGTTCATTTAAAACAGGCTATTTTTTGCAGCTGTCTCTGTGAGATAAAGATGGAAAGACTAAGTATCGTACCCATCTGGGTGAAAACATAAAGAGCTCATTGGCTTAGCTTGCAACTGAAAAAAGGAATGCGTTGTATTAACTTGAATCAAATGCATATATCACTTCCACATGAATAAAATATTTTACATTTTTCAGTTCACTTGGCTTGTATTTGTTTGCTGATATTCAAGTGGAAATGATGAATCAAGTTCATTCAGTGCATTATTTCTGACAGTGTTCTAATAGACAATCCGAATGAGCTCATTGTGCAGCAGCCAGTGAAGGGCATCGGTGGCAAGCCTGGTCAGTAAAGACACACAGCATGTTTGACTGGAGGCAGGTTTCAGCCAGGCGTTCTGCATGTGCAGTGAGGCAGTGCGGTGGTGTGAGGTATGTGTGATGACTAAGCTAAACAGAGCTGAGGTATTCATTAGCTGGCAAAAATCCTGTGTGCGTGCGTGTGTGTGTGTGTGTGTGTGTGTGTGTGTGTGTGTGTGCGTCCATGCGTGTCTGTATAATGTGATAATGAATGCTCAGCTACAAGAGCTGACAAATCTCTTGACTGCTGTGTGTGACACCCATGACAAGGGAGTGTCATCTTTACACACACAAACTACAGACAGATGGACAGATGGTCTGGTGGTCCGAACACAGCTGGTGTTGGTCTCATAATGTGACTGAGGAGGTCAATGGGTAAGACACATACTTGCCCACAGGTGGGGCAAGGGATCACAGTTGCTGGGGTAATGCCAGCTGCCCTCTGGTGTGATTTTCAGTTCTCGGCTGGATGGTGTGATGTATTTGTTCAGCTGACGCAGCACAGATGACTTGTCAGGCCTATTGTGCAGGGCCTATGTTCTGGACATTTTTGGTATAGTCCCCTCTGGTGTGACTGGACTCTCAGCTGGATGGTGCGATGTACCAGGAACCCGTTTTGCATCTCTGAGTTGCTTGGTGGAGTAGGCGGTGGTCAGACATATTCTCCCCAGCAGAGACTGCATTTTCCACACAGATGGAGTTGGCCAAGAAAAAGAGCTCAGTATGAGCAAAATAAATCTTCTCAGAACAAGCTGAAGATGTTTAGATGGCATTGGATGTTTCAGGCCTCCAAATGTGTCAAATGACATCTGTATGTGTTCTGCTTTCTGTGCTGCTGTATAGTATACAACAAACTTGGTTCTGTTTTTGTTTTCAAAAAACTCTGCTATGCACTTTCTCAAAGACTGACAGTGCTTTGTTGATGTGGCTGTTTATCTTACTGTCAAGAGAGCCCACTACTTTGAGCGGAACACCACTGATGTAGAAGCAGGGTGGGGTGAAGGAGGTTGAATTGTGAGATCATATTTTAAATTTTGACCTAGAAACCAAAGAACTGGTATAAGATAGGGACTTTGTTTATTGCATGCTACATGAACTCTGGGCTATGTGCCAAAATGAGGTGAGGTGAGGTGGAATGTAGAGGGACAGAACTGCTGGAATATTTGTGTTTAAGATATGAAGACCAACAAAGTAGTGTGGTTGAGGCGGGTCTCAAAGTGGTCAGTCCAGTGGCCAAGGATCTCATGACAATCCTAAAGAAGCGTGTTCCTGTCTCTTGCGACATTTCTTGAGCCTTCCAGACCCACCAGGTGTTTTCCATGATCTGGAGAGTGTGCTGGCTTACAGCTGAGTCCACATCAAAAGAGTTTTCAGGGTGGAGGATCCATAATTGAACAGGGTGCTTCATGTTTCTCTCTCTTATTCACTTTCTCTCTCTCTCTGCTTCATTCTCTGTCTTTATCTCCTATTGTCTCTAATTCTGCCCTCATTTCTCTCTATATGTATCACTCTCTTTCTTTTATGAATATGCAAAATTATTTGTTTAACAAAGACACACACATACACACACAGACACAGACACAAACACAAACACGCAAGAAGACAAATACAGGTGGAGCCACATCTATTAATCAATGCCTATTTAGTGACAAATTTATCATTAGACGTGTCTTCACATTCCCCACATTGCCACTTTCTGTCTAAATGAAAAAGCACTTTGTCTTTCCTAGTGCAAATTCAGACTTCCATTTAATGGAGATGCAACCTGAGATTAGGTAAATAAGCTCAAACTTCAAACCTTTTTGTGCAGAAGGTGAAAATAAAGACTTCTCCACCATTCCATGTAGTGAAGTATCAGTCCTGAACTGAAACCGAAACTCTGTCTGCGGTTTGGCTCACAGTGTGTGCGATGGAACCGCAACCTTTGTCTCAATTAGAAAGCAAACAACAGATCAGTGACAAAACCACAGGATTCCAATCGAGGGTTGCAGTCAAGGTTATGTGTAATCAAGTAATGGCAGATGGAATCAAGCAATTACAATTTTCAAGCAGATGGAATGAAGAAACAAAAGCAATGTTTAGTCAGAGCTGGGGAAGGTGCAATATGTTCCACTTGTGATTGGTAACTGGAATTCTTGGGAAACAAGAATTTACAGTAAGAGTTACATAACTGATGCATGGAGAATTGAATAAAACTACTAACAGTCATGATAAAACTATAAATTACACACAAGTCAGCAATTGGTTGATGTGCTAAAAGAGGCTGTTTTGGAATGGCAATGATAATCTAAGAAACACAGTGAATCTAATGCATATGAACTAACACATCTCACATTAGCAACAGATTTGTTAAAGAGGAATGAAACAGAGTTTAAAATTGAGCAAATTGTTTCTAAGCTAAAATCAAATAAAATGTACACCATTTTCTAAATGTTTTTACAGTGTACCTTAACAATAATCCACCTAGTGTGCACTGTAGCCAGTGACTAACAAGCTTATTAGATTAGATTTTTAAGGGTTAATCAGAAACCTGCTTGGGAGGTGATGTCATTTTTGTCTTCCAGCCATGGTGAAAGCCACATTAACATCTTCTCTGGTCTATGATTCAGTAAAGCAGCGCACGCTTAAGAGGATTTATTGTACCTGTGTGCTTTAATCATGGAATAGTGGACTGGTAATCAGTTGCTGTGGATTTATCTAGAAGAGTGCATTGTAATAACAATGGGTGTGTGTGTGTGTGTGTGTGTGTGTGTGTGTGTGTGTGTGTGTGTGTGTGTGTGTGTGTGTGTGTGTGTGTGTGAAGCACTGTTATAAATGGTGTTGGCAAAACATGCTATAATTTTATAAGAATTATTCCTCACTTAATTGAAACAGGTTCAGTGAGTGGGTTCTAAAAAAAGTATGGTTTTGTTGACTACTTTAAGAACACATTTGTTGCTATTTAAATGTTAAGAGTACATTGCGCTTAAACGCAGCTGTCCTCTGTGACAACTGGGGCTGTAATTGAAATGCATCCATACTCCCTCACTAATAATATGAATACATTATATTAAATGGTTATATTTATAATAATGTATTATCTGGGGGCTGGCGCACCACCTATTATGAATATTTGCCTCGCGCCCACTGACCGCAGGATAGACTCCAGGTACCCGCAATCATGGTGAAACAAGAACTCACAGAACTTAAATACACACAAGACTCAAACATGAACCAATCCTTTAACCCAATCACTTCACTAAACATACGACAGCTGACAAAGTGACTAATGACACAAACATACACTCATATCAAAATAAGAGTCCCTTATACCCCAAAAACAATAGCGGCCTCTCCTGGCCTCTGGCCGAGACCTTACAATAACGTACTGTTAGTAGTGTGTTTTCGCTGTGTGATGTACATCAGGCTGTGAAACTCAAGGTCTTTGTTTTTAAAAGGTCTTTCATACCCATATGAGACTAACAGGAGTCTTGTAACGCACATTATACATTCTTTATAGATCACAACAATCTGCCAGTGCATTGTGGGAGACTGTAGTGCCCTCAGAATGACTCTGTAATTCTATTTTTTATGATTCAAACACTACAAATGCCCAATATGTATTCTAAATGCAAATAGGGATTCATTACAGTGGTGGTTTCCAGTGGTGAAATTGACCAGTCAAATTGTGCTGTATGTTTTGAATTTTACAAACAGAGGATTAACTGTCTGTAGAGGCAAGTTGGAATATAAAGAAAACACCAGGGATAAACACCAAAAGCAGTCATTAAAAGCTGGTATATGCAAACCATCCAAAAAGTCAAAAGTAACCTGATATAGTAAGGTAAGGGCAACTGGTAGTCTGGAAGCAGCGGGCAGCCAGGAACACACACAGTGCTCCCCCGGTGCTGTGTTCCTGGCTGCCCGCTGCTTCACTTGGTGAATGGGTTAAATCCAGAGGAAGAATTTTGTGATGTTCACACTGTGTGCTGTGGTGTGTATGACAGAATGTTCACTTTCACTTTAGTCAGAAGAACAACATTAATGAGAATTTCCACAACCTATAAACATTTTGAGTCTGCATGTAGGAAATGTATATTTTATTATATATTGATTGGATTTGGAAAAAAAAAAACTATCCTTTGCATTTTTTTTAATTGACATTTACACTTGTTTACAGAGACTAGATATTCATATATGAAGACTGTAACACTAGGAGTCTTGTTGGTGTTGTGTGGACAGCAGTGGTTTTATCTACTATACTACACCAACCACACATTAAACAATTGTACATTACATTAAGCAACTTGAATGTAAATGTAATTTATTATGAAACTACTTAAATAAGTTTAAACTTCTCCCGCTTGATCAGGAATGGCTGGAATATGGTCGTCTGGTGTTTGTCTGTATTAAATCAAGGGAATTGTTATGCTATTACACAGACTTTATGCAATGCTCTTACAGAATGTTTAGAGAATGACTTGCTCTTTTAACTAAATCAAACAGTCTGAGTGAGACATAACAGTTCACACACAGAGAGATGTACTGACCCACTGATAGGTGGAAGACAACATTTCTTAAGTTGTATTTGAAATTACTGGTATGCATTTTTCTGACTGTGTGTTCATTTTTAAGGCCTATTTCTATGGACAACAGTCTATTGCTGGTTCTGTGGCCATCAACCCACGGTTGTCTCGGTGGATGTAGTCTTTTTGGCTGTTTCTTCCTTGGGGCATTTTTCCATGGACACCAACCTTCTTTTTGGCAGTTTCTATGGACACTATCCATCTTTTCAACTTTTCAGTGGAGACCAACTGTAAGGGTCAGGGGATTATGTGGGTGGACGTCCGGTAGGGGTCGTCCTCATTTCTGTTTATTTGTGTGGGGATTAAGGGATCAGTGTAGACACCTGTGTTTAGTTAGGGGCTAAAACACTTGGGTGTTGTGATTGGTGAGACTCTGTTAGTACAGATGTATTTAAGCTCTGTTTAGGTGGATCTGAGATGTCGGTCCACCCTTATGCACGGTGTAAGATAGCTTCTCAGAGTTCCTTTGTTTACAGAGTTCACTTTCAGATTATCAGCACAAAAGTTCACATGACAATTCATTTTGTAACTGCCAATTCAAAACTCAATCAGAGCATGTAATTTGAACTTAAATTCTGCAAATGGCAATTCAATGTGCAAAGTGCTGATACAATCTTTAGTTCATTTCAAAATATTGTGTATAAAAAGTAAGAAAACTATTTACTCAATAGCATTTCGTATTGTTGTGGGCTTTTTGCCTCTTTGTTCAAATTGTCAATTCAACGTTCAACCTGAGCATGGAATTTGAAGATACATTTTGCAACCGACAATTCAATGTGCAAAGTGCTGATAAACTTGCAGTGTCTTCTTAATTTGTTCCTCTTAATATCTGTTCTTACAGACAGATATCTCATCCTCTAGCACATGCTCAGTCATTTCCTTTTTCCTTTTGTCTTGTTTTTACCGGTTATCGGCACTTGCCTTGTTTCTCTCAGAAGCATCGCCTGTTTATCTTTTAGTACCTATTTTTACCCTCTAAGGCTCTGACAGCAGTGAATGAACAAGCTGCTAAAGTAACCAATGTGGATTCTGGTGTGAATTCCACCATGAAAATGACTCTGGTGTTAAACATTAGTTCTGTATGACTTTCCCCAGGTCTCTTGCGCCCTACGCTGCTAAATGAAGAACTCACTTTTTTTTTTTACACAACATGTAATGCAATTGTCAGGGGCGCTATTGCATTTGAATAAAGAGGCACAAAACCAATGGCAATACGAAATGCAATTCAGTTTCTTGTTATTCTATTTATTACTCCAAAAAAATGAATTAAGGATTGCATCAGCACTTTTCACATTGAATTTCCAGTTGCAAAATGTAATTTCACATTACATGCTCAGATTTAATATTGAATTGCTATTAGAATTTTTGTGCTTATAATCTTCCATAGTTTCGGTGGACACCAACCTTCTTTGCACCTACTCCAATTGATACCATGTTTCTTTTTGTTGTTTCTTTTTAATGGATATTTTAATGGACACCAGCTTTCTTTTTGGTTGTTTCTGTGGAAAGTAAGCTTTGTTTGTTACGGCGGCAGAGTGGCCACAGGAGGCCGCACTTAGCTTTGTATTGGGACTTTTATTTTGATGTCTGTGTTCGTGCCCTGTCAGCTGTCGTGTGTTTTAGTTTAAGTGATTGGGGTTTGTAATTGGTTCTTGTCTGAGT
>JBBPDC010000129.1:25462205-25478839 GCA_037974485.1 Hemigrammopetersius urotaenia
ATAGAGAGAGAAACACACACACAGAGAGACAGAGAGAGAGAGAGAGAGAGAGAGAGAGAGAGAGAGAGAGAGAGAGAGAGAGAGAGTGTTTCATTTGCTTGGAGTGCAGCGTTCAGCTTAAAGTGAACTTGGTAACTTGGTGTTTTGATGTATGTTCTTGTGCTCCAACTCAGCTCTCAGTTACTCGCACATAAACTTGAGAAAAATCAAAACAATTGACTGTCATTTTGAATATCTTCTATTGTTGTGGAAAGCATAGCACCCCCAAAAGCTCCTGCCTCAAAGAGCACTCACACAGACAGCATCAACCAAAGACATTCTCACCCCCCATGCCCCTCACCACCCCCTCCTCTCTCTCACCATTTGTCCCTGGTCTCTTGTGGTTTCTCTGTCTTGGGTGATAAGAGGATACACAATGAGAGAAAACTCAATTCAGAGAGCAGTAGCATCTCTGCTTAATCCTGATGCAAAACAATTCTCCCTTTCATTTCCTAAATACTATGAAGTGCTGTTGTTGCATCTGTGCTGCTACCTTCTACATCCAACATTCTGAAATCAAGGGCATTTATAAGGGCTGTTACAATTGATTAAATTAGTCAGGTAATCTTGTGAGTGATCTCTCAAGAATTTCTCTTTCTAAAAGTTAGTCCTACCTATACATTTGTCGAATAGTAGAAACGTTACAGAATCATTTGATGCATGTGTCAACAAAATTGATAAAATAATAATAATAATAATAATAATAATAATAATAATAATAATAATAATAATAATAATAATAATAATGATAATAATAATTCCCATGACAATGTGAATTGCATTCTGAATGAATGAGCATGCTCAGTTAAAAACAGTATCACAACAGATCCAACAATAAAGGCAGCATGAAGCTTCTTTTATACAGTGAAAATACAACAACATAACAGAAAGTTCCACATTCTGATCCATTTTAATAGGGCATGCTACTCTATTCACCTTCTACTCTCTGGACAGATTTTACATTGTTATGTAGGACCAGGTTAAAGTCACTAAATGGATCACTGACAGTACATAAGATAAGATTTCAAAGTTTCTTATGTTTTAGATGTCCTCTATAGCCTCTCTATGGCTCTTAATCAAAAACACTCATGCACACATATACATACACCCAACTCAACCTCATCTCAGGCACACACCCACTGCCTCTCCGCTCCTTGCCCTTTCTTAATTAGCTATTAAGGGGACGAGCTTACAGCCCCTCTATTCAGTCTCTTAATCCCAGCCTATCTGTCCCAGTGATGTCTCAGCCCGCAGCACACACACCTGCTTCAAATGCATCCACAGTCTGCCACACGTATTAGACTGGAGAAATAAACTGCTGGAACTAATAAGAGTCTCTCTCTCTCTCTCTCTTTCACTCTCTGTCTGTCTGTCTCTCTCTCTCTCTCTCTCTCTCTCTCTCTCCTCTATCTCTCTCTCGCTCTCTCGCTCTCTTCTCAGTGTACCAAACATCAGTTTACTATGATTAAAACGTAGCTTATGCTTATCTCTTGGAGTGTGTGAAGCGAAACAGTCTTGAAAGTGCGAGTGATAAAGTTTACTTCATTTGCCTTCAGTTGCTGGAACTTGAAAAATTGCTGTGTCAGAAGTGCACATGGCACTCCAGACGTTTCAGTGATGGGAATATCACTAGAAGGCATTAAAGCCATGCACATTGTCAGTTTTAATGGAACTCCTTTGTTTTTACTGCCAAGCTGGCACAAATCTGACAGAGAACAAACATGAAAGGAGCCATTGCACTGCCCACACAGCTGGGCACAGCATAGCACAACTTGGCAATGGTGCTATTGCTGTACAGTTGAAACACACTCAAACAGATGTGGGCTATTCCCATTAATGCTCCAGTTCCCATGATACTGTGCTTCTCGCGCAGCAGAGAACAGACTAGCGCATTTCATATCATTGAACAGATTCACTACTGAGATTCAGGTCTGAGTCCTCAGGTCTGCCCTTGATGTGATGCCCCACAAAATTAACTGCCTATGAAACTCAACTCAGTCAAGGATAATTTTGTATTAGGAAATTTTCTAGGGTTGGCCCTAACAGTACTTCCAAGGCTTTGATTACACTGAAAACCCTCCAATTTAGCTTACGTTGTGCCTTCTTTAAGCTGTTTTACTTTTTAAGTTAGATTTGTTTTTTTGTGTTTTAGAAATGTTCAGATTTGTGTTCAATTTAAAATTGTACTAATTGTTACAATGTAACAATTTGCACAGTCATAAATGGGTTAGCACTTTAGGATCCATTTCACTGCGTGCTGTACTTGTATAGCCATGCATGAGACGAATAAAGAATCTTGAATCTTGAATCTTGACTACTTGTTGGTGCTTCTATTTCTGGTTTACAATATTGCTCTTAAAAATTCTTCCATGAAAATATGTCCATCCTTCAGCTGTGTGACATTATATAGTATAATGAACTGTTTTATTTAAAACAAAAATTACTGTTTTATTTAAAACAAAAATAAATAAGCCATTTACTGCAAAAATGTGCAGACTGTAACAAACAATATCTAAAATATTCAAGTCTGTTGTGCATTTTTATTCATCACAGGATGCAGGAGAAGTGATTTCCTGTACTGAACACCAGCTCACACCTCAAATTCTTAACAAGGTCATGACATCTAAAGATTGAGGCACTTACTCAAAGGTGTACAGGCTTAATTGGAAAGGGGGAGAGGGTCAAAAAGCAGAGCCATCACCTCTGGTTAATTCCACTCCACTATCTGGTACACCTTTCTGGGCAATTCCACTCAATTATTACTTGTCTCTGCTATCCAGTGTGGCTTGTTCCATTTGTTCCCCTTTCGAGTCTCGATTGCTTTCAGTGTTTCTCCTTCATGGTCTTAGTGAGTTTTTCCTTTTGAGTCTGTTCCTCTCAGAGGTCCTTCTTCACACTCTCAGAGAATTTTTGCTTTTGAGTCTTTGCTCCTCTCAGTGGTTGGTCCTTATGCTCTGAAAAAAGGTTTTTTTCTTGTTCTTTCTTACTGGAGAGGCAGTGGGGGTGTGTCTGAGATGAGGCTGGGTTGTGTGTACATATATGTGTGCATGTGTGTGTTTGATTTAAAGCCATAGAGAGGCTATAGAGGACATCTAAAACATAAGAATGCTGGGAGGATTTCATCGCTTCAGCCATGAGAGCATTAATGCAATCAGGTAATGATTTTTTAAAGGCACTTCATCATGTCAGAACAGACATCTACACTTCTCCATAGTCCAATGTTGGACACAGTGGCAGGGCTATGAGGCAGCTGGTGGCCTGGTTGTGAGGGAGTAGCCGCTGCAATCAGAAAGCCGTATGTTTGAATTCCAGGACTGCTAGCGGCACCACTGAGGTACCCTTGAACAAGGTATCATCCCCACACACTGCTCCCGGGCCCTGTGTCTCTGGCTGCCCACTGCTTCACTTACTGAATTAATTAAATGCAGATAAAGGATTTTGTGCTGTTCACACTGTGTGCTGTGGTGTGTTCACTTATGATTCTAACTTTAATTTTCAAATAATTCAGAATACAATACTGGAAAGGGTTTCGTTAAAACAGCTATGTGCTAATCCACTGGGTATTTGAAACTTCACTCTGCCTTCCGTGTTTTGCCTAAACGATGGGTTGACAGTTTGGTTACAGCAAATATTGACTATTTCTGACATGACAAGGGGATAACCTGACATAACTCAGATTAAAAACATTTTAACTGTTTTGTTTTCAAACTTTTGACTGGTAGTGTAAAAGGACTCCTCTGCAGAGGGCTGATGTCCTGCTCAGGGTGAGTCCCTACTTCACGCCCCTTGACCACGGCACAGTCTCGGGTTACAGAAAATGAGTGAGAGAGTGTGAAAAGAACTAGACTAGAATTAAGCTGAATTGGACTGAAGATGTTGTAAAGTCAGTGCAGAAGCAGAGCTAAGTGTTTGGTTTGCTCCTCTTCAGTCATACTTTTTGGCTGGTGGCAGATTTCATATTCATCAGACCCTCCTCATAGGTGAACAGTACTTATGAGTGATCTGGCAGGAAAATTAGAAAATCTTCCGCAGCTAAATCTAGAGAAAACAAGAACAAATGAAAAAAAACTCCACCAACAAGCAATCCATGTTCTCCTGAGCTGGGAAATAAACAAGCTGAGGGAGGAGAGGCGCTCCATGTGGATGACATAACCATGAGAGTAATTCGGAAAAGGCGTTCTTACCTGCAGCCTCATGACTCAGCGGGGCCTGCGAGGACCCCTGCTCCGTTCTCCAGCTCAGCTGCAGAGCTCACAATTAGTTCCAGTACAAAGAGCATTCAGTAAAAAGGTAGGAACAGCATGTTTTATTTTGGAGGCAAAAGTCGGAATGCAGGGACCAGAAAAATCGACTCAAAGTATGGCCTGAGATCTGGAAACAAGGCCAACAGGAGAAACAGAAAGTGCTATGTCATCTCCAAACTGCGCTCCCTTGATGGCTGCTTTCACAGCGTCGGGAAAACTTTTTAATTACTAAGGCAAGATTAAGGTCCATGCTTTAACGGAATGGCTAATGAGAAATTGGACTTTGAAGCCTTCTTTTCTCTTGCTGACCTCTGGTTGATTGAGGGTTGGGGCTTAGGAAGGTGACCGGGCTCTTTCAGCAGCTAACAGCTGTCCACAAAAGGAAAGTGCAGCATCGCACAATGGAAAACAATTAAGCTTGTGAGACAATTCACAGGTCCTCATTGCCAACTCTAAACACTACAGAAATTATACACCTTGAAAAAGAACCATGTTTTTATATATATATATATAGATAGATAGATAGATAGATAGATAGATAGATAGATAGATAGATAGATAGATAGATAGATAGATAGATTAGGACATTAAAAGAAAAGCCAGAAGAGACAACCTCTGATTGGTTTACGCTGAAATGCGTTCCTTAACCAATTATTACAGTCCCATCATAAAAAGGGCGGTAACGTTGGTGCATGGAGTGGGGTGTAAACACAAGACCACAACAAGACGAGAGACATGGCAGCACAGAAGACAGGCATGTGTGGAGCTACTTCACTCTAGACCACACAAACAGCCCGGTGACTTGCACAATCTGCAAGTCGGTGTTAAAGTACAATAAAAGTATGAGCATTCTGCACATGGGTGATGCTAGCACTGCCGGGAGTCGTCAGTCCAGAGGAGCAGAATAGCTTTACAGAAAAGCCTCTGACTGATAAGAAAAAAAACAGCAGATCACAGTTGTTTCCACTTTCTGTTGTTCACTTCAATGTATTCGTCTATGTTTTGTTTAATTGTGATGTTGACTGTTAATGTTACAGTAGGGTGCAATCAGGTATTGTTTATGTAAGACAGAATATGCGACTCACAGAAAAAGCACATGGGCTGACCAAATGACTCCGTGTTCTCTTATCTAATTTCTTGCTTAACAATTTATAACATATCGATGCTGGCTCTTACTTTCAGTACTTTCTCTCAATTAATCTCCACAAAGGCAATTATATAGCTGTTTTCTACACAGTCCCTTCAATCAATGTCTGTGTCTATTTATGCTTTAAATCTGAGTCTCCCTATGGGTTGTGTAATCTGTTAATAACATGCGTGTATATGCCATTAATGCTCAGGTACAAATTCAGCATAATATGCTGGTGTTTGCAAGGGGATTATCATAATTGCCTTCATGCATGAGCTTATGTTCTTGGAGTGTAAACCCAAGTAATCTTGCTCCAATCTGACACACATGCAAAAACAGAACGTGAAAAATTTAAGCTTGATGAAATATAGCTCTGCTGAATATACACTGCCAGTCAAATGTTTGGACACACCTTCTCATTCAGTGTTTTTTCTTTGTTTTTCTTATTTTCTACACTGTCGAATATTATTGAAAACAAACAAATTAATGAAGGAACGCATTTAATTATGCTGTAAACAAAACAGTTAAACTAAACAGAATATGTTTTGTAATAAGGTAATTATGGACTGTTGTTTCCTTTTACTTAGTTAAGTAGTTCTTGCCATAATGTGGAGTAGAACCATAGGATTACTTACTGTTTACCAACCCTATCATCATAACGGATGATCCCAAACACATTAAGAAGGCAAGAAATTCCACAAATGAACTCTTGATGAAGAACTCCTGTTAATTAAATGCCATTCCAGGTCGATTCCTCATGAATCTGATTGGAAAAATGCCAAGCGTGTGCAAAGCTGTCATCAGAGCAATAGGTGATGTTTTCAATATTAATCTACAATGTAGCCAATAATAAAAAGCAAAAGGAAATCGAGAAAGTGTGTCCAAATGGAGATAAGTTAGGGAAAACTTTAAAGCCCGTATAATGTGTTGTTTAAAAAAGGCATCACTGAACTCTCTGAATACTTCAATAGTGAATCATTAAGGAGTAGAAATGCTTTGTTCCTTGCTTTTATGAACATATAAAAAGCAATGTCAGAACTCTCACATTTAATGAAGCTCACAGTTTCAGAAGAATTTCGTAAACAGTGATGCATGAAAATGTAAATTAAAATTCCAGACGCCCTGGGCCAAAAACCAAGACTGAGAATCAAAAGGTTACGACAAATACATGAACATACTGTAAAGACTGCTATATGAGAGCTACAGAATGTACCATGAATCCAGAAAAGATTTGTCCAGGGCAATAAGTTTTTCTTTGCACTAATCTTTAATTTTTTTATTTAATTTTTTTTATCTCACTGAGGCTGTAGCTATGGATGGCATGGGCATGCTAGCAGGAACTTTCCTTTTAACTTTTGCTGTTTTTGTTGTGTTCTGCATTTTGAGAGTTTTCAAGAGGTCTTCTGTAATGAAGTCTTGGGGACTGTATGCTCTCTGGATACTTCAGGAAAGGAAAGAGTTTACAGATCCTTTGTCTCTTAAAGAAAGCACACAGCCAGATTGGTTGCTCCTCAAACTTTCTGAATGTGTCTGTGCTATGCAGGAAAAAAGTTTCTCTTTATTTGATTACCTTTAAAATGATTTACAACATCTAAAATTGTGATACTTTGTGTATACCTGCTTAATATTATATTCTCCAGTCATTTTCTCTTTTTTGACCATTTTTGGCTGAAGAGGCCAAGAAGCCATCTCTATTCATGACATTAGAAAAGCATGCAGAACATCATAAATGCTTAGATCTCCATAATTTTCATTGAAGGACCAGAGGCACAGACACTCAGCCTCCTTGCTAATCTTCAGCAATAAAAATGCAGACGTGTGATAAAAGCAGTCAACTTTAGACAGAAGCAAGGCTATTTATAGAGGTTCTGGCAAAATCAAGGTGACAGGCATCCGGGAGGGGGTGTTAGCCACAGCTGAAGACAAGTTGGGGGTGGTGACTATATGTGTTAGTGTTTATGTGTTTTTGAGAAAGAGAGAAAAGAGAGGGAGGGTGTAAATGTCTCTGTGAGTGTCAGTGCTGTCTATGTGTGCTATAAATATTTTCCATGACCCAATTCAAAGAATGCATTTGAGCTGAATGAAATCAGTTCAGTTGCTTGTTACTATTTTGTTATTACAGTGCATTTTTATTTCACAGAATTCCACATTCTACCAAACCAAAGAGTCACGTTTAGTTGTAAGCACTGCAACAGAAGTGCTGCAGGTAAAAGAGTGAAGGATCTGAGAGTACTCACACATTGAAGAGGTTGAGGCCGATGCGGTAGAGGCGCTTGCGCATGACATCTGTGGAGAGGGTAGGAGACTTGCAGCTGGCAGGGTTCTCACAGTGGTAACGGGGTAGACTGAGCATCATGGTCTGCAAGGCTTCTTTGGATGAGGCTTCAGAGGCGGATCGGGCAGATGTAGATGTGCTGCTGCTGCTCATCTGCTCTGAGCTATTGTCTGCCGGGTCTGACTCGCTGCGCTTGGCCTCAAGAATCTCCACATCAGGGGCCACTGGAGACCCCATCACCTCTACAGGAGGCACTGCCTCCTGTACTGTCTCTGCTTGGAGTACCACCTCAGGTCCTGGAACCTCAGTCTTTTCCAGGATAAGATCCTGCAGATCTTCTGCAAGTTCCTCCTCACTTGGTGGTGGTGCTGGGAAGTCGCCTTCTGGCACTTCCCCAGGGTCCAGCTCCGGTGGTGGGGGAGCAGGCTCCTGGGGAGGCTGTGCAAGCTGTTCTTCATGTTTTACTTCTTCCACTGGAGACAGTTTTGTGCTCTCAGTCACTGCAGCCCCCTGCTGGACGCAGTTTCCGAGGGATACTGAGGTGGAGGATTCCATGACGGAGGACGACATTCGGAAGTTCTGGCTATCAATCTGGACCGTCACATCCCGGAAGGCCATCATCAACTTGCTGGCACTCCGGGGCGCATTCTCAGGGTTGTCCCCTTGGCTCATACCACTCTGGAGAGTAGCTGAATCCATGGGACCCCCCTCTCCAATAGTCCCTGTTACTGCAGGCTTGCCACCTGCAGCACTGAAGGCTTCAGAGCTGAACTGGTAGGTGCCTCCTTCTTGCAATGAGCACATTGTCTTCAGGCTCCAGTTGCTGAGGGCATCATCAATGGACTTTGCCAGAGACTGCACCTGCTCAGTGAAAGAGTCCTCCAGGTCTGTGAGGGTGCCTCCTACGGTGGCAGGAAGGGAAGGGGAGCGGACCAGGGGAATACCCGCCATGGAGCAGCCTTCAGCCAGCGCCCGCTCAGCCGAAAAACCCTCTGCATTTTGCACTCGCACCTTCCGTAGAGATATACGACGAGGCAGACGACTTTCCAGCAGAGAGTTGCGAATCTTCTCAAAGTTCTTGCTGAGTTGGTACTGGCGGAAGGCTGTTTGAATCTTGCAGGCGGCACGACGCGAGATGAGATGGCCTCCATATTTGTGCTCTAGCATTTCGATCTGCGGGGAAATAAGGGGAGGAAAAGAAGAAGAAGAGATAAGTCAAGCAGGGTGATCGACTGACATGGATGAGCAGCTGCAGACAAGATGAAGACAATGAGATGCCTGAAGTTGAATCAACAGGGGGAACTGAGCAGAATTTGCTAAGTACCATGACATGCAGAACATTAACAAAAGTCTAAACACTCCGTTCCATAACAGTAGGAAAACAAAACAAATTTGAAGTCACCACAAGCTGTATTTAAATCTTGGGTGCATACACACAAGTATGTATGTAGGAAACTAAACAGCAAATACAAAAAGCCATAGAGAAAAGCGGAGAAACACAGGACACACAGAATAATACATTCACACACACACTCTGGGGAAATTTAGCATCTCCAATTCACCTGACATACATGTCTTTGGACTGTAGGTCGGAAAGGAAGCACCCACACAGACACTGGGAAAACAAACAGAAAGACCCTTCAGCTTTCCAGCCAGGAATTAAACCTGGGACCCACTTACTGTGAGACAACCCACTGTGCCAAGGTAAGGCAAGTTTCAATTAACAGTAATATTAGGCCATACTCACACACATATTTCGCCCAACCAGAAAAACAGTATCAGTTCATCAGTCTTAATGGAAGCTGAAACTGAGGCCTAAGGAGAAACAAGAGCTAAAACTGGTACATGGATGTCCAATACAATAACCCAAAAACAGCAAGTGATTTACGAGTTCTGCATGATGACACAGACCCAACTGGGTCCTATTAGACAACATGAGTATTTTATCTTAGCCTAGTGATCAGACCTCTGCTTCACAGAACTAAGGCCTCCATTTAACGTCACTTCTACCCTGCTGTGCATCCTGCGACTCATCAATCTCACACGCGAAATAAAAGCTTTATTCCTTCATGAGAACACTCTTGCTGTGGATGTGATTTGGCTGCGGCTCAAAAAAATAAATGAAACTGTCTTCCATCTCTTTCCCTGAAATGATTGGCTTTGGAGCATCTCTGACACATAGGGAGCGAAAGAAAGAGAGTGGCTGTCAGAATATCTTTCATTGGACTGAGCCTGCTGCTTTGTTAAACAGAAATGACAGAGTACGCCACACAATATGCCATTTATGCACTTATGTGGTTCTTGCCATTAAAGCTATATTTGAGCGAGTCATCTGCTCTAATCAGTCAGCTCTCTGTGTGAGTCATTACTGGCAGATGGACTTTAGAAGAAGAGAGGTTCTTTCATTTATGAATAAGATGTCAGTATGTTGAAAAAGCAGCACTCTTTCAGGTATCCATCCCTGATTTGATGTTTTCATATTTTTTCAATCAGGCTATAGAAATTGTAATGTGTGCACCAGACTTTGAAGGAAATGTCATTTCTGTTCATTTGCTTGACAACCATATGGTTAGGAAAGGAACAATGTCTTCTGGAGAGCAATGCTTCGCATCAAACGGAGAGGAGAAACGTGTCTAGACAGGTCTTCAAAATCTGCTGTTTTAATGCTGTTAGTGAGCATCCAACATATGTGCAGATATGTATCCAGAGTGAGTGGGTAGCCAAACAGAATTAAAATCTTATTTTAATGATTTACATCAGAGGTTCCTGAACTTTTTGTGTTTACATACCCCCTCAGACATGAAACCTCGGCTTACACAGAAGCGTAGAAATGTATCATACCTGTATTTATATGATTTTGGGGACTTCTGTGATAAACGAATGACTGTTAAATTACTAGTGGGGTAAATGTTAGTTAATTGTAATCTTTCCATTGGAAACATACTTAAATTATCTTTATGTGACCAAACATGTGGCAGTAGGCACTAGTACATAACCCCCATTTTAGTTGTAAGCAAACTCATACACATTATATGTTATGAGTATGTGTGCATGCCTGTTTAATCAGTACAATTATGATCAGTAGTAATAAGTGTAAAGTGCTAGTGCTTGTAAAAGCACCAGAGAGTATGAAGAGTAAAAAATACATTAAGAAAGCATTTGTCAGCATTTCACAATGTTAATCAAATACAAGTTTTTAGGGGAGATCGCCTAAAGCCATCAGTGTGATAGTTATATAATAAACTACATTTACATAAGGGAGTAAAATGTGAAAGGTACATTTGCATACACGCATTCTTTCTTAATTATCAATATCACACTGTTAGGAAATGCTTACAAATGACTTGGAAAGTGCTTCGATATAAAATATCTGTCTCTGACATGAAACTTGATTTATAACCACATAAAAAAATTTTTTATAATAAAATACTGTAATCATTACAAGGAAATAATCATTATTTTTGTAAATTGTATTACATATATATTTTGTGTATGTATATTTTACAGAATGCACAGAATTCTGTGAAATGTTAAATACTGTTAAAGATGCTTCTAAGGCCACACCGGCGTTCAACCACTGTGTTCCGTCAGCTGTGCGTTCGTGTGGCATCAAAAAAACATTGCATGCAACATCTTCTTGGCATCAATTTCTGCTGAAATCCTGACGTACACAAAGAAAACGCAGCTATTGCGTTTACATGATGTTCGGTTGACCTTCTGGAGAACCAAATATGTCCCATGATTCAAGTGTTCTGGGAATATGTAAACAATGTGGAGAGAATAAGTACTGCCCCCACAGGTGAACACTAAACTACATTTGGGCTGCAGGCTGGCGTTAAACAGCGTCACGCCTCGCCAATGTAACGCCTCACTGAAGTCAATCAAGCGCAGATCCAAAACGCAACAAAAATGCCTGTGGCGTTCAGAGCACGTTCATTTATCCAAGATTCAAACATCCATGTGGACGAGGCCTAAGACCTGCATTAAGGTGTAGATCATTCTGGAAGGGCCGAACAGTTCTTGATTTGTAATTACAGCAACAAGTCAACAGCACAGGCAAAGGTACATGTGCCTATGTTAGAGAGTCTGTTGTTGTAAAATGAACAACAAATGACAAAATGCCTAACTGCCACAAATCATGTACAGCACGGTAACATCATCTGCCGAACCCTTAACAATGCTGCTCCACAAAGAAGCTCTACAAGCACAGAAGTGTAATGCTAATCAGTGAGCACAAATCACAGCAGGCTGTGAACTAATAACTCACTATGAACATTATCCAAGGCACATCTGTGGAAGAGATACTAACTCAAGTACACAGGAAGGAGTATTCATGCCTGAATGACTGTTAGATATATGAATGACAGTATAAAAAAGATTTTTTATATACTTCCAACGTCTCCATGCATATTAATAGGGGTGTGCATACCACAGTTTTTGAACCATGGAGGTACACCACGAGCCATCCTGATCTATACACAGCACTGAAAGCCAGGCTGCCATGTAGAGCCTAGCACTAATGTGTTCTGTCAGGCAGAGGCACAGACTTTCACCTGCTAATCTGCCCGCTGTCAGGTGACGGACATGAGCAGAGATTAATCCACGTTAAGGCCCACCAGACTCGCACAGCGTGGTAACGAGTCCGCTGTGGTCTGTTGGAGTGACCTTTGCAAAACGCCATCAGGTATAAAGACCTAAAGAGAACTCAAAAGCCTCAGAAGCGGTATCTTATCTGCGCAATGTATATTTCAGCCCCGTTCCGGAAAGAAAGGAGAGGCACGCCTGGGGAATGCTAAGGCCTGCGTGAATGGGGTGTGTGCTTTGAGCCGTGGTGCGTCTCTTTTCACAGAGAAAGGCTCGAGTCGCGTATGTTATCCCTCCTGACTGGCACAACCTGCCTTGAATATTCATCGTCTTTATCAGAAATGTTCTGCGGCACAGACTCGGCCTGACAAGGCTTCAAAACTTCTGGGGAAAAACACGCAAAATGCGGACCTCAAAAAGGGTGAAGTAATGGTAATAAACAGAGGCTGTGTGCAAGTACCGAGCCCCTGGTATGCATGCACAGCGGGCCTGAGCGCTGGATGGGGTCTCAGGAAGGGGCGGGGGTTTGCTGATTAGCCAAGGCACATTTGGTTATTTGTTTTCCGGCTCCACAGGAGCTGCCAGACAAAATAGTGACTATAATTCTGAAGCATATATCTCTTTGACATTCACCACTTGTCTGCCTGGAACTCCAGGAAAGGTAAGTGCGATTGTGTGAGACGTCAGGAGCCATGAGAGATATCCAAACACTGGAACAGCTAGGACAGAACAAGAGGTAAAGAGACGGCTTTAGGAACATCTTTGCATATCAGGGAGAGAAAGTTACAGAGATTGACAAGAAAGCAAAAGGGAAAGGGTGAGCAGAGTGAGAGAGAGAGAAACAGAGAGAGAGAGAGAAAGAGAGAAGTCCTGCTGTGAATCCACCCATTAGCGACCTGTCAGTTCTACTACTGATCACTTCACAAAGCGCTGACAAAGGCAGAGATTATTATGGAAACGATGTGGCCGTGGAGGGAGAGGGAGTAGAACTGTGAGGGGCAGCGATGATCAAGTGCACGGTCCAAGGCTCGTCTGCCACCCTCACAGCAGAGTGTGACTTATCACGCACAACCAAATGAGACACATCCTAAATCCAACACACAACAATGTTGTGGGAATGCAAGGTAATATCAATCATGTGACAAAGAAGCTTTAATCCTGCAACAGTCCCCATGAATTTACATCCAAAAATCTTCTTGCATACTTTTTGCCAGTTTACTTGTATCCAATTCCACTCATTGGCTAAGACTCCCTCAATCACACAATACCACCAACACTAGAAGAGTAAAGTCTCGCACATATCTCCCAACACTAATCCCCAATTCTGGTACGTTAGCTAACAGATGCCTGTGCTTGCTAGCATTACACTGAATATATGACCGGGGAAGGGGAAGCTATCCTACCCACTCGAAGAGCAGACTCCTGTCAATAGGTGGTTATAGCCTGATTGTCACCAAGAAGGAAACTTGCAATCTCCTGGTGTGTGCTTAGGAAGTAATTCAAATATAATTTATGTAATTACGCAAAAAGCAAATGTAATTATGCTACTATGCAATATGTAGTTATATGGCATGACACTTTTTCTTTCCTACCAGTGCTGAAACTTTGTAATGGCTGATACAAAATGTAAATGTACGCTATTTCAGTCAACATTTGTTACAGGACGGAATCAGTTTCATTCTTGTTTTCTCCCACCAAAGATTCCATCTTGCATTTTTCACTAAGATACTGATATACCATGTCTAAAAGGAATGTTCTTGCATTTAATTATTACAGAATAATGGTAGTAACAACATAGGGGTGGAAGATTAATTTGTAATTTAAGTTTTAGCCACAGTCGAACTCCCTGAGTATACGACAGAGCAACCACAACAAATTGGCATTCTGGCATGCTGCATACAGCCCTCAAGTCTCAAATTAGCAGTAGTAAAAAACAAACAGACCCAGAACTTGATTTATATAAAATATAAATTGAAATAATTGAATCACTATTGAAAATAGTTAAATATTTTCCCTGAAATTCTCATTATATATATATATAACAACATACTCATGTATATGTACCACTATGATAATCTAAGGGCTTTGGGTATGAATAGTGGGT
Source organism: Hemigrammopetersius urotaenia (assembly GCA_037974485.1). Classification (NCBI taxonomy): domain Eukaryota; kingdom Metazoa; phylum Chordata; class Actinopteri; order Characiformes; family Alestidae; genus Hemigrammopetersius; species Hemigrammopetersius urotaenia. The sequence continues at coordinate 25,476,581 of JBBPDC010000129.1, forward strand.
CTTGTACGCTAAAGTCTTTAAATCCCTAGAAGTGCACTTTTACAGTATAAGTCTCTTAGTGCTCCCAGATACATCAATTCTTTATCCTGTTGGAAAGGAAATAACGTTATTATTGTGTTGGCGGAAAATGGAAAAGATTTCCAATAGGAAAGGTCAGACCAGGCAGAGTTCTCTTCACAGATTTAATCTTTTTTCCCCCTCTCTGTTTAGCTGATTTTGTTTTCCAGCTAAATGAAGTACAGATGCCATCTCCTCATCTTCCTCTCTCGTTTTTATTTTATCCGCGCCACTCTCCAAGGACGTTCTGCCTCTCCCAGAGTGCTTTACGTTTCTCTCCGCAAATGTCACCATACCAGTGGACTTGAATATCTTACTCTCACTCAACTCTTGTCTGCAAACTGGCCACAACGCCTAAGCAAATGGTTGCAGAGCAAATACGACAGTCATGCCGGAGTGAGACGATCCTACTAGTTTTCTGTCACACATGTCCATTTTTGGTGCTTGACATTAATCCTTCATTTGCATTGATGTGTATCTCAAGGATGCATGTATATTTATAAGCCGATCAGCGTGAGACGGGGTAATCAAAGGTCTCATTGGGAGGTTACATGGGCCTTGATTAGCATAAACAGGCAATCACGCAGAAGAAGTGCAGTTGTAGCTATCTGTGGAGCCATCAGAACGCAGCCGCTAAGAGTGTCTAGAGTTACAAACACTACATTATCAGTATGTTCACATATAGAAGATAACTAGCTCTGTTTGTAGTGGATTAGTGTAAAGAAGGAGACAATAGTACGGGCCTTAGCAACATAAAGTAGTTAAACTCGTCAAAAGTTGACATATTGTCACAGTTATTGATATTAATTATTGATAATTGACTGAACTGTTGATTGGCCACATAATGTCATACCTACCAGTGACTGATACTGGATACCAAATACAGGGTCCAGATTTCAAAACCATGCGTTTTATTCATGGGCCTTTCAAAGTACTCAAGGATACCTTACAATACATGGTAAAATCAAACATACAGTAGTGTGCAACAGTGTAACAAGGCATAAAATGCAACATGATAAGTTAAAATAATATAATACTAGCATAAGCCATTAGTCTTAGATCATCACACTTGACCAAAGAGAACCAGATACAGATAGCATAACCCATTCCATTCCAAGTTAAATCATACTCTTTCCACATATACTTTGGAATGCAAATTATACATCTGAGAGCAATGCACAACCGGTGACCATAACTTAAGAAAAATTGGGCAAAACATTTGACAGACTCTGACAGGGTCAGAGAAAACTAGAACATCAGGAGAATTATGCATGAAGTGGAGAAGAAAAAATTAAGATAAGATCTATTTTCATCTCTCTTAGCACTCTGTCATCAAATTTGCTAATCCTCTCCTTTTCTTAAACATCAGCAGACTGGAGACAGGTCAAACTTTTCCCCTAGAGAATCTGGTGGAGAGTTTGGTCTTAGTGAATTAGCCTGTCCAGGACAAGCTTGTCTCCGGTTTCGTTAGTACTCATTTTTGCTGTGGCTTTGTCAAAGTGAGCTAAGTGATAACAAAGTCATGTGTCTTGCTACAGTGATTTGAGGTGCTGAAAAAATCTTTAGAGAATAAAAAATGCAGTTTGATACAGGAGCTAAAACAAATTCAATCATTCAGTGGCATTCAAATGGCCAGTGCTCTTAAGGATGGAAAGAATTACCCAGAAAGCTCAGGGAGTTAAATATTAGTAGGGTAACATGTTTTTTAAGATAGCACCATCTTGACACTATGGATGTGTGCATGCATAGTTTAGCTGACTAGTTGACTAACTGACCACTAAATGAAGTAGTTGGCGGAGTGGCCAGCAGCTGAATAGTCAAGGACAATGTCTGAAACAGTGGTGAAAGAAACATAGGAAATCAGAACAAAAAGGCAGGAAAAGGCAGGAAATCAGAACAAATATCTTCAATATTGTGAATGAGACCCATTCTACTGCAAACCCATGACAACAGTGAAATACAGGGAAGCCTGGCCACCTAGATTCTGTGTGCATCTGAATGTGTCTGGCTCAGTTCTGACACTAATCCACAGTGTCCAACATTTCCACTTCCTTTAGAACAGACCCTCGCTGGAGCTCAACATGTCTCTCTACAGACAGAAGATCAATCAGATCCAGTAGATAGACAGTCAAACACACACACACACACACACACACACACACACACACACACACACACACACACACACACACACACACACAC
>JBBPDC010000129.1:25487637-25497935 GCA_037974485.1 Hemigrammopetersius urotaenia
ACACACACACACACACACACACACACACACACACACACACACACACACACACACACACACACACACACACAAAGCACCTTGAGCAGAGAGTGGGCCTGCTGGTCAGAAGATGAAATTACAGACCCTATAATCGCTGTGCTGTAAACATGTGAACTATATGCAGCAAATCGAATCAAAGCTTATGGATACCCTGAAAATCACTAACAAAGGTGTTGATTTTAAATGTTTAATTACAATCTAAATACAAACATACAATCATTCTTAACCCTTAGAGATTGAGCATTCTTAAATTTTAGATTAACTGCATAATTTTTATATAATCCTTTTATATTCATCACTCATAGCTCACTGATCAAACAACACAGCGATGAATGTGAGAGAAATCCACGATGGCCTTTCTTGCTTCACCTCTTAGCATGAGGCTGATGCTTCAAGCTGGTGAAGGCTTTGTTTGATGTGATCTAATTGTTTTAAGCCTCTAATGGCATTCTGCTATGAAACACTTCTTCTAACGTTTCATTTAATGATATTCACTTGTAGCACACAGAACTTGTGCAGACATGTATAATGTATACGGAAGATGTTTTATAAGAACTGGATTTTAAGTGTATTAGGATTAGCAGAGAAAATGCATTCTTTACACCTTTGCCATGTTTTGCTATGAGCCTTGTCTGCTAACTATTTTGTGCTGTTGCAAGTGAATGGCAAGACTTCATCATCTCCAGTCTATTAAGTAACAGTTTAGAGTACTGAAGTGAAAATTATTTAAAGGTTAAATTTACTATTACTGGACTGATTGATCTTTACACTTTTGCCATGTTTTTGTTGTTTTCTGTCAAGACCTTCAATTTGTCATAGACATAATTAATTAAAGCTAAGGATTAGCATGTTAGCTTTTAAGATGAATAGTTTTAAGACCAATTTTTCCCCCAGTTAGTCTTTGCCAATACCACCCACTCACTTCGTATGCGCCTACTGCAGGTTGGTACCAACAGTTTTTCAAGTTCTGCGAATAAAACAAACTTAAGAATTTCCTTGTACTCGTTGTGTATTCAGAAAACTGCACACAAAATATACCCATGACAGCCCTCTCTATACTTGCGCATTCAGCGATCGTCTAAAAAGAGAGTGTATGTTCCTAGGAGGGTGTGTGTTCTGACTGAGAGCGTCAGGAAGACAGAGGCTCCGTAAATAATAAATGGTGGAATAAAGTCTCTCTCTTCAGCAGGTGGCTCAGAGCTTGGGGATTAAAAATAGACAAAGATAGAAGAAAACCCAGAGCTCCTGTCGTCTGAGGTGTCTTTTTTGTATGTTTTTTGTTGTTGCTTCTCAGAACCTTCTTGTCTCTGACTTGCAAAGGTTCAAACAGCCAGGTCAGGCACTAAAGATTTTGTTGTATTATCTTTCCTTTTATAGTGATGGGGGTGACAGCTCCTCCTGATGAAGAGACAGAGCTCAGGATGAAAGAGGTACTGGAGAACATGAGAGATGTGGCTGTGTGCTGCAGCAGTATACAGAGGTAATGGCCAGCACAACAGTAGGATGTCAAATAACAAAGGTTAAATTTTATGCATATAAATCTTACCTATATATTAAAATAATATATGATAAATTACATTTACATAATATGTTTCATATGTATATATCCCAATAATAATAATAATATATCTCAAATAATTACACAATTCATAATACCTATTAGGGCTATAACTTTATGCAATATAAAAAAAACGAAACCATGACACTCAGAGCCACAAATCTGTGTCGATAAACCTGCTTTGGAGAGACTTTTTGCGATTTTGGCCAGCTGGGCGGAGCGTGTTTTTAGTTTTGGACAATGGTCAATCGGTAGCTGACAAATCGGTTCTGCAGCAGCTGTGGCGATTCTTTGGGGTCTTCTGTACGGATTGAATGCAAAAGAAGAACTTGAAAAGGAAAAACATTCTTGAGAATCAAGATATTGTGCCAACAGCAATGGTATGTAAAAATAATATAACTTCTATAATATATGTCAATCAATATTATGTATGCATACAGTGTCAAATACAGACAATAATGGTAGCTATTATTCAAAATGTATATGTGTGTTGCACATTACTAATAATTATTCTGTAACATCCCATCCTGATGCGTCCCTTCTGTTATGTCCTGTGTTTGTTTTGCTTTGTGCCATGTTGGACTTTGATCACCACCCTAGACATCACTGTATTCATCTATGTTTTTGTAACTCCTTCTTTTCCCAGTGTTCCGCATACTTGTCTGATTTAAATACTCCTGCGTCTTTGTTCCCATTGTCGATCCACCATAACCCATACCTTGTGTTTGTTGTTCAGTGTTTTGTATCTAGAGTTAGTTTGCACAGTTGTGTAGTGTGATATGTTGGTAAATAAAATAAAATCTGGTCTCGGTTTTTACATTTCTGTCCTCTCTACGTCATCATCAGAACATTACACACACTGCATCCGGAAGCACATCGAAAAGTCTGTACCACCATGAAGACCTGAGTGGGTGGACAGAGGTTTTGATTAACCTTTTTAGATTAAATTTTTTTTGGCAAAATTTTGACCCCAAACCCCAAAAATATTGTTAAAATTAAACTGCAGTTTTACATGTTCCTAAAGTTTACCTGTCCTAAAGAAGTCAAATGTTTAGATTTTCCAAAAGACCCTCAAATGAACTGCATTGAATACCCCATTATAGAGGTGCTGGAAGTAGGATCTGAGTGATTTTGACAAGGGACGAATTGTAATGACTAGACAATAACTAGGCCAGCATCTCCACAACGTGATTCAATTTTCTTTGACATCATGGTTTCTTACCTTAGGAAGAGATGACACAAGGGTGCACTATGGGAAAATGGAAAACCAGCGGAGGCAGTGTGATGCTCTGGACAATGTTCTGCTAGGTAACATTGGTTCCTGGCATTCATACCACCGAAACATAGCCAAGAACACTCCTTCATGGCAGCACTATCCTCTAATGGAAGTGGTGTCTGTCAGCCGGATGATATGCCCTGTCACACTGCAGAAATCGTTCAGGAATAGTTTGAGGAACATGAAAAAGAAGTGTTGACTTGGTCTGCAAATTCTTTAGACTCAGTGTGTGTTTGCCCCTGCATGTTTCTAGTGAAAACAAAAGCATTCTGTACGTGTAGTGCATTTTTGTCACTTAGTGTCCCACTTTGGCCCAGATCTCTCTCTCTCTCTCTCTCTCTCTCTCTCTCTCACTCACGCTCTCTCTCTCTCTCCATCATCGCCATCTTTTTTTGTCAACATATTCTCAGCTCCTGGGCTCTAACGCATTGTGTTCTGACCTGCCATGTGTCAGAATCTCCAGAGAGTGTGAAACACATATTTCTTCTTCTGTGCCTGTCTCATAACCACTCAGTGTCAGCAGGTCATCATCACCATGCTCTGCTAGTACCACTCATTTTATTAACCTGCAATGCAGTATTATTTTTTTTTATTATTGACATTTTCCTATTTAAATTACAGTCCCCCAGAAATAATATTTAAATACAATGTAAAAACATATTTTAAGCAGTTTCTTAAGGTCCCGCGCATTCAGTCATCAGTCACAGCCACCGGTAGCCACTTTTAATTTTATATATTTCCTTTTATTGTTTTATTAATGTAATGAACTTCATTATTATTTCTGTTCAAATATGATTTAGTTTGGTGTTACAATTTTATTTATATTCAATGTTTTATTTATTTATTTGCTATGTAAATATATGCTATTCAATCATAGAAGACATCTCTAAAAGGGTATTTGTGACCAGCTGTGATTTATTCAAATTTTTAGCATTAGCCAGGATTGGCCTTTCTTCAACTAGCACACTAGTGTCTAGCCACCAGCACAGCTGTTATGTGCCTTGGAATATTTGATAACATCACCATCTCAGATATGACTGTTTTATATAAAGTTATCTTGAACCACCAACTGATTCTGTTGCCAGTTCATTATTTTTTGCCTTGCCTTTATCAGTTTCTGTCTGTATGCATGGCTTTGCATTGATATTGTATACCATAGGCTCCTCTGCACCAAGGAATGTTCTGGCCTCCCTGTGGTTTTAACACCGTGATCATGAATGAGTTCTGACACCAGTCCTGTAGCTTTTGTAGCGCTTTGTGACTGGTGATGGCTGCTTGATCTCGCCATGGGAAGTGACTGCATGGCTGCGGGACTGGAAGCGCTGCAGTGTTCTCTGTTTCCTCTGCAGCAGATTATTGGCTTGAGCCTCTTGCTGCTGGGAGGAATGCTGATAGATATGCGCTGCACACACTGTACTACTGAGTGTTGGCACTTTACCACCGCAATGCAACACAGGAATGCAGGGAGCCTCTTGCTTTTGCAAATGTATTTTTTCTTATTTCTTTATACATGATAGTGTATGTCCAAAGGTCATCAAGACACTCCTGGTTACAGAACTGGAACGCACCAATTTCCTGTTCAGATCACAAATGTTCTCGTACAGTTTTGACTTCAAATTTAGCAGTATTGGTCAGGCCTGGTTAGGTCTGATCTCAAAGCAATGGATAACATGGATCTTGCAGACCTCTAAGGTGGTCCATTTTAGCAGGAACTATCGCCATACTATGTAAGAGGTTGGCAGGCTTGCTGGCCAGTATTAGACACCTATTAACCTCATTATTAATTCTTCTCTACATCAGCAAACAGACAGAAACACTGCAGCAAAATGCAGAACCAGCAACTAGTCCAGTTCGTTTCATGACTCTAGCTGGGAGCGGCATGCTTAGGGCTTTCTAACTAAAAGACTTTAAAATATAATGTTCCTGTTACATTCATGCAGTCAAAACCACAATCAAAACAGCAAATAAGTCAAATTTCAGCTTAGAATCCTACTGCAACCCCAGTAGGCTAGGCTAGCGATAGCCAAAACAAGTTAGCTGTTTGTGTGTGCATGTGTGTCTGTTTGTGTGCGTGTGTAAGGGCCCACGCTGTTCTAACTACCCCCGCAATGTCACAGAAACAATTTATCTGCTAGAAGAAGAGAGCAATCTCTTTTAATGATCCCCAGTCCACCCACAGCATGTGTGAAATGCTAACTGTGACTGTGCCCTCAGCGCCCAGCGCTCCCAAACAAAACGCTGATTATTAATGAATGTGATATTCCCTGTCCCTGTTTCAGCCCTCAAGACAAACCCTCATGCTTAGTGCTCCAGTTCACCCACTCCCACAATCCCACTGTACCCTGAGTCCAGCAGGCATTCTGGGTAGCTAAGCGACAGTTAAAGAGCTTCTCTTTTGTGGACTCTAATGACAGCTTTGTGTTTGTTCAAACCACTCCCTTTCATGTGCAAAAATGGTGACTTTTTGTTCCGCGTTATTTGATCATGCCCATTTGAGCAGTGATCCTGTCAAGTTCAACCTCAGTCTTATCTTGTTCTGGTGGACAAATGGCTTTTATCATTAACTGACATTGTTTTTATATTCTGTAAACTTTTAGCTTTATCTAACATGGCAGTTTGAAAATCTGTAGTCGTCCACCAAAACCTTGTCAGTATTCAGTTGCACCAGTTGTATATACTTTCAGACATATGGCAATTACACTCCACCTTTGGGTTTGACATTTCGCTTAGTAGTTACCTCTAACCAGGTGTGTAATGTAAGCAAGAAAAACCAAAAGGACAGCACAAAGATGACTAACATGATCTCGTTAGTAAAGGCTATGCTAATTGATGACATTATGTTTGTTAGTATTTAAATATCTAATTTATGTACTGTAGTTTTATTTCCATCTCTAAACATGATGATGGCTTAACATTTCTTTTTGTCTGTTTTAAACGGTCACTTTACCACAATCTTGCTCTTTTTGCACCATATTTTTTATAGATCATATGTGTAATTGTATTTGGTTGTATATTTTTTTAAAATTGCACCTTTTGTATTTAATGTTACATGTCCGTATTGTTAAAATTGCACCTTTTGTATTTAATGTTACATGTATGCACCTGGGGTTTGAGAGTAACGTAATTTCAATTCTCTGTATGTCTGGTATGTATTTCAGATTTGACAATAAAGTTGACTTTGACTTTGAACATTACTTGTAGAGCTCATACAGACGTCTTCCATGACATCTTCAAAAGAGATGCATGCAAACCGTGGCTATAGGTTTTTGGTGTGTGTATCTATTTCCATATCGGACATATTATAGCTGAAATTCAAAAATCCAGCGACTGTATGTGTGTTTATTCAGTGTTTATTGACACTGGTCACTGTTTATACTTTACTTGTTTCTACAAGGCTTATAAGCAATGTATTTTGTGAGCCTATACTTCCAATACTAATAATATCAATGATTATATTTAACTGCTAATGATAGGTTAAGTTAATAATTTGGTTTATATGATTATATAATTACGGAAGTGTTTTGTAGTGTTAGCTATGGGCACCAAACTACCCATATGCACAAATATGTGGACCACTGTCTTAGAGGGTAGGTTTGAAATGTTTCCAGTTACAGCAAGGCCCATTGGTGGTTTGGCTTTTTGCAGAGGTTTTGGGCCAGGTTTAGCCCAGATCAGCAGAGGAGAAACTAGGGTTTAGGTCAGCAGAAGTTGGCGAAACAGCACTGCTGGGGGTTAGGTCAGGGAAAGCTGATAAAACAACATTGATGGGGCTTAGGTCAGCGAAAGTCGTTGGAAGAGCAATGGTGGGGTTTAAGTCAGCGAAAGTCAGCAGAATAGCACTGGTGGGTTTTAGGTCAGCAAAAGTTGCCAAAAGAGAAGTAGGGATGGACAGTGTCCTCAGCAGTGCTGCTGCATCCACTATAGTCATGTAGGTCAACACCTTACTCAGCCGGACTAAGCAAATCCTTCCAAGTAACCACAGTCTCATCCTTCATTTTACTGTCTCTTCCACCAATCTTCCACTTCAGAATCAGAATCAGGAAACTTTATTTATCCTGGAGGAAATTGTTCACATAGGTTCACATAGGTTCTGGAACCTTTTCCCACTCCTCCTGTCTGTATACAAACACTCCCTCCTTCCTTTCTGCATGTTCATGAGAAATAGGTTTATTGCACTCCTTTGTGGAACATAAGGATAAATCCCGAAAGCAGTTAGAGCTTGAAACTGCAACCGAAGCTGCGCAAGTCCTCTCCTTGCCGTCCTTGGAAGAAGTGGAAGAGTACAGTGTATCTTTTCCCAGCACAGAATAATCTTGATCTCTATCACTGTCCGTACACCACATTGAATGGACAAGGTGTAGACATGTGATTGAGGAAAGGAGATTTGTATCAGGGAAAATCTGAGTTTTCACTAGATACTGCCAGTGCGTTTATATACTGAATGATAAAAAGCAAGAGGAAAACAGAAGGAGGTGAGAAAAGCAAGATATTGTAAAGAGAGAGAGAGAGAATGGGATACATCAATGAGGGTCTGATGAAAAGAGCTGACACTATCACATCTGTGAGCTCATCACCAGATGTCATACACTATGGAGGAGATCAAAAAAAACGGCACAAATGTATGGCTTACAGGGGTAATAAATACTGATAACTGGGTAACAAGCTGCTGTAGCTCAGGGTAAAATGAATTAGTAAAGCATCTTCTGTGTCCCACTCTTTGTACTGCTACATGCTCTCAGACTGACTTCTGCTGTTCACATGTAGGTTGAGACTAAACTGTATATTATATTTGTTTCAATAATTGACAGCAATGGACAGAAATTTTATAGCAAACAGTAAAACTTGTACTTTCAACGATGCCATTCACATACATCTAATTAAGCTGCGGGTTTTGAACTTCAGTTGTATTCTAATCTCCTCAGTCAAATGGCTCAGTCAAATGTTCAGCCTCAGTAGGCCTATTGTTTTCACAGCTGCTGTGCATGAAAGGACTGTTTCACAAAAGTTTCAGATTAAAGTGACTTTCAATCCATCGGCTATAGTGTGATGTGTGAAGTGTTATGGCTAAGAAAGTGATTTGATTTGATTTGATTTGAATGTAACCAGCAGATGGTGGAGGTCTGCATTTTCTCTCCACATAGTAGTACTTCTAAAACCTTGCCCTCGAAGTACTCCTTTCCTGCACATTTAGTAATTCTGTTGCTTAATCGCAAACACTTCACCTCTGGAAGGGGACGAGCTGTGTCTCGGCCACAATTGGACCACCCACAGATTGTCAGGTGTTTATTATAAAATGGCCCTATTTTCAAAATTTTCAAGAACTTTGATTGGCCATCCACAATTTCCTGGACCAGCTTTATCCACCTGATGGGAAACATTTGTACAGGGCAAAACCCAAAAGTCCTTTCAGTATTTTCGGAACACTCTGATCTCCGCATGTTGAACATCAAAGTAATGCAATGGATTGTAAAAGATATCAACAAAAAACTGGCAAAAAAATTTAATGAGATTTTCTCAGTGTTTCAGGTGGAAAATGGTGCTGCCATACCATAATTTGAACGATTGTAACTTGACAACCATTTAACATACAGCTTTGACCAATATATCATTTTTAAGCTTATCTTTTCATCTTTTCAATGACAGAGAAAATCTCAATTTTGAATTTTGGGTCACTGCGACTCATTTTGCCAGATCAGGTCACATATGGTCATGAGGCAATTATGATCTGTTACTCTGCACATAATAGAAATCAATGTATACACATTATAGTGTCAGAGAAGTAAATTTCCAAAGACATTCTGAGTCTTTTATTCTGTAAAGAGCTCATCATTGTCTCAGGTAGACACATACTTCTACACAAATTGGAGCTCAAAATCTCATTTCTCTTTCTCTCCACTCCTTTTTATTCTTGCTTACTCTTTCTCTCCAATGTCCTAAGTGTGTCAGAGGGACAGGCTGAGTGTGATAGGGGCAGGTCAGTACTGAGTCTGACGTGGGAGTGACGTGGGCTAGAGAGATAGGGGTCAGGGTCATGGGAATGGATGACTGTAGCAGGCTTCCAGAGCCAAAAAAAAGAGAAAGAGAAGGAAAAAGGAAAATAAATAGGTCCACAACGTCATCAGGACACAGTTATTCATGAACCTGTGACATTTCCTAGCACCACATGATTATCACGCATTAATATGCATGCATATATACATAAAAACAAACAAAAAAAACAAAACAAAGGCAAGCACACAACATTGACACCGACATTAACATTAGAAAATTGGAATGTTATCACATTTTGCTAACAAGTGATAACAAGTGATTTCTTAGCGTTTGATCTCATTGTAAAATATGTAATCTCTCAAAACTCACACTCAGATGTATGTCCTCTGTCAAGAATAAATAATATCAAAATAAATAAAGTCCTTTTACAAATATTAACACAGCAGGTTGGCAAGTTTTAATGTGGGATTTGGAAAGACAGGCAGTTTCTTTTACTATAGCTCAAGTCCTCCCAGAGATTTGTCTTTCATTCTGTTTCCTCAGGAGCCAAAAGGCCAGCGAAACGTCCAGCAGCCGCTCAGAGAAATTGAACATTTGTAATAAAAATGCCTTTGGTGACTTACGGCCCCTGCGACCTTGGATAGCTAACTGATGTTTAGGGGGATGGGGGGGTCTCAGAGCGGCGTACTAGGCAGTGTGCTCCTCGATCAAATTCAATCGGCTGTTTTTATTATAGATCCCCTGAACAAAATATAGTAAAATCCAAAGTAAAAAGACTTGGCCCTAGAAAATTGTGGAAACTTGCTGTGTTTTCTTGCTGTGGTCATCTGTGTCCATTGGAGTGTAGCCTAATTACTTCAATTCAGTGGTACCATTTGAATATAATAATTAAAATGTTCATTACTGTTACTATAAAAAATCTTATAGGTGTTAATCCAATCCTGTAAAGGGCATCACACACTAAACACAATGCAATAAAAAATAAACTAAGTTGGGCAAAGTCTGTTTAAAGGACATGTTTAGCTCCTCACAATACAAACACACATCGGGGAGATTCATTTCTGAGTTTGGAAAAGTAAAAGTAGCTTGGGGAGTTTCACCACCTCATTAAATAGCTGCAACTTTGTGATTGCTTTTATATCCAGCTCTGGTGGCTATAGTTCAATCAGAGCTGCTTTATTTGATGCTGTACTGCATGTGCCAAAGCAGAAGACTGTGTGTATATACTGCAAATGAGAGGTTACTAAACCTGCTCCTAAATATCTAACTTCTTGAAGAGCACACCTCCAACCCTGATTGAACATGTCCTTCAGATCATCAGCACACTACATTATCTGATCAGTAGGGGTGTAACGGCACACAGATGTCACGGTTCGGTACGTACCTCGGTTTTGGGGTCACGGTTCGGTACAGTTCACGATACAGCAAAGTTAA
>JBBPDC010000129.1:25500609-25513666 GCA_037974485.1 Hemigrammopetersius urotaenia
ACTGTGGTGCTGTAAAATGCCCCACTGTTCTTCTATTTAGAATTTATTATACTGTATGAACACCCTTGGGTCACATCCCCATACTGTCCCGCCCACTTTTAAACTGGCTGCTACGCCCCTGGTTGTTTCTATGAAAAGCATTACTTTTGAATTGTGTATTTTCTTTGTAGCTATGATCCAGACAAACTTGTCAACTAGCACCAGGAGACCAGTCCGTCGCCTATAGCTTGAAAGCACATCTGAACTCTCTGAGGAACACCTACCTCTGGCATCAGCTCATCTGGGTCTTCTGAACATCTGGGTTCTTCAACTGCCTCTTCTCTATCACTGCATTTTCTTGTGATGTTTTTCTACCTCCTGCTAACTCAGACTGCTTGCCATCAGCCTTTACAAGTGCTGTCAGAGTCCTGTTGATTGGGATGCCAATTAGGCAAGATCACTGCCATTTTGCCAGTTTTTGAGGATACTGACATGGGCAGGATTTCCCAAAAATACTGGAAAGAACTTCTGCTGCATTAAAGAAATCACTGTCCCTCAGTTTTTCTCTCCCATTTTTTTTGTTGACCTGCTGTTTTGATGGACGTTTGGTTTCTTGTCTTTAGACCTTCCATCTTGTGCCAAATTTACATGAGCTGATCTGTGATATTCTAACGCCACTTTCTGGTGCACTTTACTCTAAATAAGAAATATGAAGAATAAATGTTTACCTCTTTTCTGTATGTGTTCCATCTCTATGTTCCAGCTTCTCGGATGTCATAACTTTACACAAAATAATGATTCCCTCATAATAATAAAAATAAAAGATACCCTGCCATGAAGGTGGGCTTCTATGAAACCCAGTACTGCCTATAATGTCACATGCTGCTCTGTAACGGCAGAGGATATGTGAAACACAGGTACACAGTTCTGTTGTTTAACCTAACCTGCTCATGTCATGAGATTCCAATGAAGGTTAAATGTACACAAGTCACAGGATTCCAATCAGGGTTGAATTTGCTCAGGCTACAAAGTCTCTCACACTGTCCTGAAACTTGAGTGTTTCCTCGTATTGTAAGTCACTTTGGATAAAAGCGTCTGGCAAATGAATGTAATGTAAGATCTCAGACAGGGTTAAAAGTTCCCAAGCCGTGGATTTCTCATTGAGGTTAAATGTGCACAAGACATGGGATTCCATCTAAGGTTTAAAACATTTTATCAAGGAGGGGAGAGCTCCATTATGAGTGGATATTGCCTGGTTTGCCTGTCCTGACGGTGCATCCCTGAATGCACTGCATATGGCTTTAGTTTAATCTCACCCTGGCATCAATTTTGTAAAAAAAAAAAAAAAGAGGAAAGGTTGGTTACATTTTTTCCAAGCTAAAATGTGATACAAACCAAATTGTGGCTCAGAAACTGAGGACAAATCAAGCCACAAAAGGGCGAACCTTTACACTCTATTAAACGTGTCTGGAAACTGAATACGCATCAGCATTTTTTACTCTTACTGAAACAGTGATACTGAAAACAAGCCCTGTTGGCCTCAGGTTGAGAAGCAATCTGAAGTTGTATTTCTTCTCAGAAACAGATTCAGTCTGTTTTGGCCATAGGTAAAATGCTGTTCCTATTAAAAACATCAAAATGTCATTTGTGCCAAATAATCACAATTCAGGGTCTTACAGAACCCACAAGTTATCCTCTGTAGAAAAGAGTCACGCCTCCCATACATCAAACATCAGTGATGGCTGCGGAGAACTGCTATACTAAAACATAGCAAATTCTTTCACAATTTTCCATTATATGAAGACTTTATTCAGACCTTCAAACTATGCATCAGCGTTGTTCTTTTTGTCCAAAACTATACACTGCAATTAGAAATGTACACAATAATTCTGTCCAACTAAGCGACCAAAAGGCATTAAAGAGAATGTCAACATGTGTATTTTGATCATTTACAGATTTTCATGAAAACTCTCAACTTCAGACAATACAATCTTGTAACACGATACAAAGTTCACAAAGATGCCACGCTGTACACATATTACACTGGTAGAATATAAAGATTGTGATAAAATAGGCTTTCCTTGTCTTTTTCATACATTTAGATGTCAAATTAGTAGCAATTTGACAGAGGGTTAAGTCCAGTATTCCATAAAATTTCCAATTTCCAAATTGGATCCATGAATTTATTTCCAAATCACTGCTTCGATGACAATCCAGGGTGTATTTTATTTGCTGAAACCACACCTCATATACGGTCCATATATGAAAGATGTATGTGCTAAAACACTCATTAACAGCTAGCCTTTAACAAAACCCTTTCAAAGATCTATTATTGCACACCTCTCTTCATAAGGCTTTCCCCCCAATTCTCTCACACACAACTCAGAGGTCCCCTTTGAGAAAATGATCTGAAGATAATATATTAAAAATCCTAGCTGATATCAAATAAATCTCCATATACTATACACTTCATTCGGTAGGATATGTAAATACTATACACAAATCTAAAAGAGTGGCTCACCATGTCACAGCTATCTATTTGGTCATGATGCGGAATCGAAGGTTAAGTTGGCCCATGTGTGACCTTTCATGGTTTTTTTTAACCCTACACTAGTGCAGGTATGATCAGTAACGTGGTGAAAGAACAAAGACACCAGCTGGACAAACATAGGTACAAAACAAGACATACACAACTTGTCCTAATGAAGCTTTTAAAGGCCAATAAACAACAGCCACATTGTTAACTGTTAATTGTACTCATCTAAGGACTGAATTTTATTTATATGCAACATTATTGGCATTTAAGTGCTTCTGTGCACATTCATTTTCATCAAACAGCAGATCAGATGAAAAATCTGTATCCTTCACCGAACTGCAGCTGATGCTTCAGTGTGTAACTCAACTGTTATACCCCACAAAAGAAAACAATGACAGAAACCCAACAGATTAAACATTCTCACACACACACACACACACACACACACACACACACAAACACACACACACACACACACACACACACACACTCAACATTCTACCACAACCATGACAGAGCATAAATAAACTGTCTTTTGAGTTTAGACAAACCACTGATGCATTCATTACTTATTCTTCACATGAATCCGGTTCAAACTGGAGGACTAGTGTGAGGAAAACATTGGCTAAATGTGGAAAAACAGTCTATTTGACTGATCAAACAAAACTATAGTGCAATCATATCCAACTTCCAATCTTCCAGAGGTGGAATGGGGTTATATTAAAAGAATACTTGTGTTTTTCAACCTGGGGTCAGAACCACAAATGCTAAACGTATGCAGGACCTCCCGTGTTGTTCATAAGACGGATCCTAAATGCAGTTTTGTCAGTTCTCAAATTTTAAAAATCTCAAATACTCATTTTTTTCCAAGACTGTTTTCTTATACAGGCTATGGGTTATCTGAGGTTGTTTGCCATAGCCCATTTTTATCATGTTGCATTATCTTACCATGATATATTTCGAATTTTGAACTAAATGAAACGAAATACTTTAAGCAAATAAGAACCGGAGGTTACGTAGAAAGAACTAGAAGAGGTCCAGGTACGGTGAGGTTAGGAAATGTGAAATAACCATTCACATGAATATCAACTGCTCATTAATAGATTTGAGACATTTTTGAAGAATAACAGCCTTTGTGAATCTGACCCCAGAGTTCCATCTGCTGCATATATCGTCTGAGATCAATTACCAAAGACAATAAATTCCATGTGCTTAGAAAGGAACAGAAAAACAAAAGACTTATAACAAACTTATAAAAGAAGCCACTGCACAGATATTCTTGTCAAATGCAAGCTACAAGCAATCACACTATGCTGAAAAACACTGGAACACTCCTTTGAATTGCAAAGGGCAAAGGAAATCTGAAGCATGAGTGATCCTAAAACTGTTGCTAAAGAAAAAGTAATTAATACTTCCTCCCTTTTTGAAGGGTGATTTTTGATGTCTACAATATCTTGCTTCCTATTTTCATTTTATTGGGAGAATGCCTGCACATTAGCATATCTGATGAGTGAACAAACCAAAACAAAAGAACACATTCAGGTCAGATGTCCAGTATGCAGGCAGGGACACCAGTAAGACAAGTGTGATCTGCGGAAATATTTATGACCCTGCCTGTTTAAGGCTTGTGGCCATCTTCTAACTGATTGCTGCTCAACAAAATAGTGTCTACCACAAGAGATACACAAGAGATACTCAAAATAAACCAGATGGAAAATAAAATGAAACAGTGGTCCTTTACGATGGACTATAATGATCTCCTTCACCCTTGTTTTTGTTGATATAATTTAGTTTAGGGCACTCTGTTGCTATGCAAATGGTAACAAAATCAACAGTCACAGAGTTTTGTTTTGTTTTTTTAACCAAAGAGGTCTTTCAGATCATTATTGACTGACGCGCTCTGTTTCAGCATTGTTGTGTTCATGGTGGGATTGGCAGCAGGTTGTGAAAAGTTTTGAGGGTTAAAGAAAGGGTTAGCTTGCATTCCAAACCCACCTTGGACCGCCACCATTCCTACTGATGCTGCTGGCATGCCTACAGTCTGCGAGGGCTGGCCTGTACCAAACTGGTTGAGCCAGGGGGACTGTGCAGCGGTGCCTGCGGCTGGCTTGGACATTTGGTTCAAGCTGACTTTGGGTTTGCTAGCAGTGAAGAGAGAATCCAGGGCTGACATGTCTGTCGGCTTGCTGGGCTGGTTCTGGTTCTGCGTTATGGTGGCAAAATTCGGGGTACTGCTGGTGGTGGCCATACCCCCATACAGACCAGGGGCGGCTGGCCGCATGCCCATTCCTCCTGTGTGGAATCCCATGTTGGAGTTGAAGCCATTGCTGACAGAACCCACGGTACTCATGCCAGTCATGGTGGATCCACCAGCAAAACCAGACGAGATGGTACCAGTCTGCATGGGAACTGTCCGAGGCCCCGAATTCAGGGACAAGCTGTTCAGTGAGGTCATACTGTTCAATAGACTGCTGGTCAGGTCCTTTGTCTGGGGGGGGAAAAGTAAATACTCTATGATCGTACAAGCAGGTTTTCACCCAACAGTTATACCTGAAAAATGTTTTTATGCTTTGATTTGTTTGACAATGTAAGAAACAGCATTTATAACATTTCATTTTCACATCCATATATGAACTGATCTTGTTTATGCTTGAAATAGGGTCAAACAACATTATTTGATAAAGCCTATGTGATCTTTCCACCCACTCAACACTCACTAAACCAGTCAGTTGGGCAAGACCCTCCATTCCACTTAATTTGAGAATAATTGTTCTGCTAAATAATAAATGGTGTTTTGTAGGTATTACCACTGTAAGCTGTAATAAAAGTATTTTGATATTCTATAGAATTGTTGTTCAATAAAATATTTTTATTCGAAAATAAAAATGATAGTTTCAGCTCTAAAACTGCTCATAACTGAGTCGGAGTTAATGAAAATCAGCTACATTTTTGTTCATTTCTGAAACAAACATTTTAAATGCATTTGCACTAAAATCCCAGTATTTGACAAGTTTCTTTGTTCATGAAGCAACATTGTCCCTGCAAAGTTACAATCATAACCACAATGCATTTTTTCCTTCCTCCAACAGTATGCTTTGTTTCTGTCTGTGTATATGTATGTGCGTGACAGGGAGTATGAGTCACCTGTGTAGTTGCTGCGACAGGTTTGACACTCTGTGGTGCCAGAGGTTGCTGGCTCCTCAGTTTTGCAGCCTGTTCCTGCTCCTTAGCCAAACGCTGCTTCTCCTCCATTGTCAAAGAGACCTTTACAAACACAAAATTAGGATCATTTGTCTTTAAAAGTAACAGGACAATCTTTACTCTTTAAACTTGAAGCATTCATGTGTGGATCCAACATCAATTCCTTACTTTTGGGTTCACATACGTCATGAACAATACACTCCTGTTCTAAACTTTGGAAACACTAACCATATTAATGATGTTAAACTTCATTTATTTCTACACTGTGAACCAAAAACACATTTGTAGATTTTTTTACTCAATATTTCAAGAATTTTTTAGAACTCATCAAATATGATAAATTCTTGATGATTCATGTATTGATGTTTTACATTTAGAAATACAGCTCAGAATCATCTACATTTCTGTTCATCGTTCTGGACACTTATTTTTTATTATTATTTACACTTTGCTCATGTCCTATTCATCATCAGAAATTGTTACACTGCCCAGTGCAACATTTTTTTTTACAATACTACAAACACTGATTCAAAACTTTTGAACAGCCATTACTAACTTCTGTAGTGTAACATATGTAAACATATGTTCCACTGGAAGTACATAGTGTTGTTTTTGGTGGCCTGTTTTAACTTTGCGTCAAGCTGTCATTTTAGTTTTTATTAGTCTTAGTCATGTCTATACTCTTAGTCTAGTCCAGCTGCAGTCAACTAAAAGTCTGAGCATTTTAGTTTGTCAAAAATTTGTATCTCCTATTTTAGTAATGCAATTCTATTTAACCCGGTCAATATAGTAGAAGTACCTAGTAGAATAGACAAAATCTAAATTTTCTTTTAGTCAAACCTATTTCACAATTCAAACAAGGTTGTCTTATATTATTGTTCCCTTACAGACTCAAGAATACTGTTCATCCATTCCAGACACGGAAGACACTCTGATTTGAATTTCCGACATTTATTTTGCCAACCGACCATGCTAGAACTTAGAAGTACATACACACAAATAAAAAAAAAAATAAATAAAAGAACGTCACTAAAAAGTGTGATTAAAATTAAAATGTGTCTACTGCAATAAAACCCACATTTGTAAAACTGCTAAAGGTCTTCTGCTTCAGTGTGTTGGTCTGAACTTACTGGAATATTTTTTTCCTAAACAAATATATTCCACACAACCAAATCAGAACAATATAGGATCAGCTTTTTTTTTTTGCATGGATAAGGAAACAGCTGCTTTTCAAAATGCTGTGTGTGTACGTGTGTGTGTGTGTGTGTGTGTGTGTACGTGTGTGTAATTTCTCTCTCCCTGGCACTATATTGGCCCTGCGTCCCAATACTTTTGTTCACTCTAGATAGATTTATTTCACAGTTCCGTTCAATGGACGTATCCTCTCCGTACAGGAAATAACGTCTCGTCTCGTTTAAGTCAACGAAAATGAAAAGACATTTTAGCGTAGTTTTAAATTTGTAACTCACATTTAGTCTCATTTGTCAACAATATTACCCGATATATTTCGTCTCTTTATCACATGGCTAGCATTTACGTTGCGTCTCATTTTAGTCACATGATAAATGTTTGTTGACGAAGATATTTAGTCATAATTTTCGTTGACAAAAGCAACACTAGAAGTACATTTGAATCAAACAGTCAAACAGGAGTGAGCAGGGAAGCACAGATTTATTTGAGAATAAGTTCTCAAAATCAATGTCTACTCACTCGTTTAAAAAAAAATCAAAGTGGTAAAATGTCTGTTGCATTGTCTTTTTTGATGTCTCCGTGTTGTGCACATGTCAGATATGGACTTACTCTAGAGAGCTGAGAGACAGCAGAGGAGGAGGAGTTCTCTTTTCCATTCACACCTGAACTCACTGAGCTCCCACTAAAGATGTCATCAATCTGAAAAACAAAAAGACACATTGTTTTTACACTGACAAATCATTAAAGTTAGATTAAACAGTAAAGTCAGAACAGCACTCACATCTCGAACTTGACTGGGCGGATTGGGGCTGTTCCTCGTTTCTTCTGAGGGATTCATTTGGTTAGAGAGGTTTAGGCTCCTAGGAGACAAAGTATTTGTTTCACAGGTACAGTTAGTAAGGTACTGCTTACAAATTTAACCCAATCACTTAAAGATTTACTGTTGAATGTTAGCAAAAATCCAAATATGTAAATGCAATGATGCATATTGCGGTCCATAAAGCGGTCTTTTTTTGTTTCTTTTTTTTTGTTATTGCTGCTATAAATTTCGATGCTTCGGTAATAAAACCCTTCAAATTCAAAATGCTTTGCAATGTTATTTTTCCACGCCTTCAGAAAGAACTTCTACAGCAGTGTTAAAGCAGATTCATGTCAGAATTAAAACATAACAGTGAAACAATCAAAGGAACAAAATTGATTACTCTGTAGTATTACTAGCATAATACTAATAATACATGGTCAAATGTACCCTAGTTACAAATGCATATATATTAAAAGTAGTAGAATATATGCTTTGTTACTGCTGTTTTCATCAGAATGGAGCCCATCATTGAGCTCACTCTCATTCACAGGCCTCAGGGATGCCAAGCCTGTGTTATGTTTCATGGCTCAAGCTCAAATAACATAATGCAGTCAGACATTCATTGGAATATTCCCTATTATTCTGATAGAGTCCCCTTGTTGGAGAATATTCTATGTAAATGCCCACACTTCCTCACATTTTAATAAAGCCCTCATGAAGCATATTACAGACAGTCATACAAACGCTGATATTCACACACTGACACTCCAAAACAGCTTTAGTAAAGCTCTAAAAAACCAAACTAACACATTTGCCAGTTCTATCAAGAATGAGAACATTGTTAGAATGCCTGAGGGAATGGGGTGAATCAAGGATGTTGCCTTGGTGACAGCTCTGGCTACTTTTCCAAGTTTGAGAAGCCAAGCCTGAGAGAATTCACTTCACTATCTGAACCCCTCACCATCAGAGAGCTGTGAGTGAAAGAGCTCCTATTTACTGTATTTATAAAATGATTACCTTTTTGACATAGCTTCTTTTCATTAAAAGTACTGGGTAATTAATTTGATTGAATATGAAATAAATTAATAAAAATTAATGCAATCATTATTTTTTTTGCATCATTTGTTTTTTCACTTCTTTTGCATTTTAGTTTTTCCATACAAGGATACAGAGCAGAAAGATCTAGTGTCTGATTATTTAACCACTATATCAAATCATAGAAGTGTTTTCACAATGTGAAGTGCTCACGATCTGACACACATTGTGACACCTATGCAACATTCAGGGTCACGTCTTTGATTTGCAATATCTCAATGTCACAGATCACAGCAACAGCCTTTCTTCAAAAGCAGCTGCAAATAGTAAGAAATATGTAATTGCATTGTTTTTCAATACAAAACAGGCTGTGTTTGCAGGCTAGCATACCATTTATGGAATGGGAAACTTAAATGGTCTACATAAACTCTACTGTACCTCCTAACAAATAAAAGCAAGAAAAAATAGTTTTTCCATGATAATGTTCCATGATAAATTACCATGATGATGACAGAATAATGTGTTGAGCTATTGTTGTGCTACACTAAGTGAACTGCTGACTGTTGCATCTTTTATAGGATAGAGAAGATAATATGTGAAGATGACCAAAAGATGGGAAAGAACTGACAGGCACCTTTGTTGTTCCTGCATGCTGTGAAGCTGCTCCAGTTTGGTCTTGTGCTCTGCTTCCATTCGAGTCAGCATCTCTCTGATCACGGCCATGAAAGAATTAAACTGAAACACAGTCATCCCAAGAATCAGTCAGAGTGTTTAAAAAACAAGTGTACTTGCGAATACGTGCTACAGATATGGGTATTAAACTGACTGAAATTGCCAAGATTGTGAATGAGTGTGTACCTGATTGAGGTTAAGGTTGTTGTCGATACTAAGAGAGACCAAATGAGGCAGACTTTTCCCTGCGAGGTGCTCTTTTGGAATGCCTAATTTCTTATGGGTAAAAGTGCACTTGTAGATGCCTGCAAGAAACCATAAATTAACTGACTTCAATGCAGTTCTGCTTACAACTAAAAATAATATGCTGAGTCATTTCAGAGGTGTATCTGTGAGACACCTTTTAAAATATCTATAAAAAAATTACCAATATAAAAAAAATATATAAAAAAAATTACATATTATTCTCGCAGGTCTTGACGGTTGACTGATTTTACCCAAGATTTTATATGAATAATAATTATTATAATTACCCAGAACGCCCATGAGCACAGCTGGTTCCCGAGAAGGTATCTGCTGTAGGAACGGCAGGATTTCATCAATGACAAACCACTTATCCAGATACTCCAGAATCTTCCCCAAGCACACCAAAGAGTTTACCCTCACCTTTAGACAGAAAGAGACATCCAGAACAATCAGAAAAGCAGGCCATGTTCATACCCAGTATTTGTATCCCTCCTGAGTGATCTGATAGTAAGTGGATACTGAGACGTGCAGTACATGTCTCCAGCGACCCTTTATGAACAGATTTCATGACTGGAGGAATGGCAAGAGCAAAGTTTAGACCACAAGGACTGCTAATGCAACTTATAAGCATTTGGGAGAGGTTTTTGTGGCTGCTAAAATGACGCAGTTGATTAAATTGCTGGAAATACATCAAGATGCTTCCGCTGAATTCCTGGTTGCATCAATGGTTAATGTGGCTTAATCGATCGAGACTGAGTCACAGTATGACTCCAATATGCTTTAGACCTTGTTCACAAATGTACTGTACACTTATGTCTGGATTACCCAATAACTATGTTAAGGCCATAGAATTACAGTGTATATAAATATTGCGAGACAGTCAATATCAATGAAGAGCCTCGAATTTAAAAATCAGAACTTCAAATAAATATAATTTTGAATAGCATAAGTCTGACGACCCTGGACAACTTACAGCCAAAGAGGATGTCTGTAAACAAGCTGATTTGACGCGAGGAATTAGGGAATTCTTCATGGATGGGTAGTCAATGAGATTAGCAAAGGTGGGGATGATATTCAGGCACAATTCCTGTTAACAAAACAGTTCATATTAAGTAACAACTGAATATTTTATACTTGAAACACAAACTGGAGTTTCAATGAATCATCTTTCACTTAATACTGCTTATCACATGAATACCTGGATTTGAGTGGACGGAGCCTCCAGTGCTCTGTATACCATGGGAAGCACGCTGTTCTTGATGTCCTCAGGTGGTGTTTTGGTCAGAAGCAGGTCCATTTTTTGCAAGAAAATCAGCAAAATCTGAACACAGGAAAAGAAAGCAGAAAACAGAAGAATAAGAGAGGTTTGTGCAAAAATGTGTGTAAATCTCAAACAGTGAAACAGAACTGCAACCTAGATAGAGTTGAATTGTTACATTTTACGTCACTTAACAAAAAAGACTCCAATGTTTGATTATGATCACATGGTCATATACATTGACTATAATGACCATATACAATACAGGAGAAGAAAGGGGAAATACGGCTTCTTTAATTGCATTACAATAGAATGTTGGTGTGGTGATAAGGACAAACTGAGAAGGGGTGAAAAGATGAACAATGGTTAGTCGAAGGATTAGTTGATTATGGGAAAAAAATGTAATTGCAGCCCTAATCCGCATAGTACAACATTCAACGGAAAGGGAACTCCTATAAGAGGGAAGAGTTAACTAGATCCTTAATACTGGGAACAACTAGCAAAGCACTGCAAATTTGTCACTTGTGGGACTAAAAGGTTTATCTTATTTAACTGCAGCACAGTAATGGGAACTATCAGGACAGGCTGAACAACATTTTTATAAAGGCCACTCACCATATTGCTGGCCTGAAAGCATGAAAGACAGAAGTAGAAAAACAAGCTCAAGAAATATGCATCTACAAACAAAACAGGCAGCGGTAAGGGCGAGTCTGTGTGTGCATGAGTGTGTTGTAATGTTTCAGAAGAATAACTGGGGTGAAGCATTTAATAAAGCATTTTCCAAAAGATAGATGTTTTAATTTATACAAAAGAATGGAAAGTTATTATATATATATGGACATTTTGAACAAAGTATTATATACAGTATGTGCTTACAAATGCTTGAGGTGTACGGAATACATGTATGACCCCACATCCTTACACTGCATATAAACAAATGGTGTGTGTTTCAGTGGTGTTTGTGTTCTCTGATATACCTGAACGGGCTCCTGCTGTTTGAATACAGGGGTGAGGTCTGGTAAAATCAGACGAACATACTCCTCTTTTGTGCACTCTTCTGCTATAAGCAGCACGTTAGGCAAGACGAATGGCACCATGTCCGGATTTACAAATTCTGATGTGAGCGCTGGCAAGATTCGGTACACCACCACCCTCTGTAGACATGAAAAACCTCAGCACTAAGCTTACAGTGTTACAAATGACAAAATACACATTTACATTCTATACTAACAATGCAGGCTTGAAGACAGTATATGAAGAACTAGGGTTTACTGAAGAATTGTATTTCAGTATAATCTAAAGTAAATTACTACTAAAGTTACTTTTATCAATATCAGCAACAACAAGACATTATGTTTATTGGTCTACTAAATCAGCACATCTCTATTTCACAACAACTTGAAATACTTCTGACAAACTTTAATTTAGAAAAGCAGTAAGAGCTAACCCTTTAGACTAAATTTAAGGAATTGTCAATAGTGAGTCATCACTTACAGCACAGTTTTGTCCAAGAAAAAGGTTTAACCATATCGTGAAAAGTTTCACATAATCACTTCTCTTTACCTTGGGCAGCTTGGGCAAGACTTTGGGGAGGCCTTTGTAGAACTGTGACTTCTGTAAATTATCTCTCTGGAAGAGGGAGTCAAAATACTGCAGAGTCACAGCACCAACATCATCAAAAAAGGGGATCTGAAAAGTAAACACACACAGAGACACACAGCCACACAAACATTATAATTCCTGAATAGACATACTTCCCTGCTGGAATTGTGAAACATAAGGCTGTCTGACAGTCCTAGACAGCCATGGTGCTGCAAAGTTCAGCACTTTCTCTTCCATAAATAAACCCCATTTTCACTAAAAAGTGAGATGAATTAGGGTCGTTATAACAGGGCCTTCCAGCATCTAAGAATCTAAGACAACAAATTAGAGCGCTTGATAGGAATGTGGCTAGAAAGCTTGATATTTAGCAGGATAACTAGAAGTACAACTACACAAATTTATTCACAGATACACAGATTCGTGTCCAGTCCCTGGTCATTTCCAAACTGGACTACTGTAACTCTTTACTGGCTGGACTTCCACAGAAGGTAACCAAACCGCTTCAACTGATTCAGAATGCAGCTGCCAGGTTAGT
>JBBPDC010000129.1:25513766-25552345 GCA_037974485.1 Hemigrammopetersius urotaenia
CTGTGATGTAATGAGCGGTCCTGGTCACGTTTGGGCCCGTCAGCCCCTGCACCCCCGAAAGAACGATAGTGAGTAGGACCCGGCTGCACGATACGACATCGAGAGCGGCCCCGGCCCAGAATCTCGCCCCCCACACCCTCCCCGCTTTACAAACGGCTTTCCGCATGTCTTTCGCAGATATGTCGAAATGCGCCCACACGGCAGACCCGCAAGCACGATTTCAAATTTGGGCCGGCACGTTTTTTTTCCCTTTTTTTTCGAATCTTCGGATCACGTGCGTGCCGAACCGTGGAGAGAGATCGGTTCAGATCACGGATCAACAGTGATCCGTTGCACCACTAACTATCATATTACACAAGTTATTGCAACAAAAAAAGACTAAAATGAATTTAAGATGCAACATCATTAACAGTTTCATCATTTCAAAAACACACTTTAGCAAAGTTTCCTCCTTTACTTTGTCTATTGCAAGGTCAACAAAAGGAACATTGCAAACATCTGACAAAAACAAACAAACAACTAATATTTGATTTTTCAACCAAAAAAAAAAAAAAAGACTGACCTATACCCTAAATCCTCAGGAATTTACAGCAATTCTGTTATACAGCCTAAGACATTTCTCATTATTTTGATTTGTGTCACACCTGTTTTGTGGACTTCTTCGTGCCATTGTAAATCCTCCAGCACATGCCTGGCCCCCCACTGGCAATGTGGCGGCCAACTTCAAACTCCCGTGTCACTGGGTTTCCCATAACGGCACTGGTCATATCAGCCGTCACCTTGGTTACGGTGCTCTTCAGCTTATTGAGCATGGACTCCATGGTGCAGTCGGCTGTCAACCTACAGCAAACAGACAAGATAAAATATTACATTAGCATTTTAAAACTCAGTGACAGAAATTAATGCAGTGAAGAATCAGTAGGAAACATCTACCAACTGTGGGCACTTGCTAAATGACTTAACCAGTAGCGGAATGTGTAAGAAACTGGACAAGGCTAATTACTTAGAGCACTGGTGTTGTGCATATTAAGCAGTGTAAGGAGTGTAAATCTCTGACCTCACAAGAATTTCTATTCTCTACAAAAAGATTCAATGCATCGTTTAACAAATTTGAATCCTTCTAGTAAGGTTCAGAACTGTTTTTATGAACTATAAGGAATACTGTTCACACTACAGACTGTTCACACTACAGTTACCGGTGGTATGCAGACAATCTTTTGAGTTGCCGTGATTAAAAATAGCCAGAGATTTTTTTTCAGCCAACTGACTATAAATGATCTCAAAAACATCCCAAAAAACAAGTAGAATCTTTAGCCTGGCACATTGTGACATATCACATACCTTTTTACACCCCTACTATTAGGTAATCCACCATTTTTGAAATACAGAGCATGTCTCTGAATGTAAAGTCAGCTAAGCAACAAAAGCACTGTTTGGCAAGCGTTCACAAACAAACTTCTTTTCACAGCCAGTCGCCTCACTCAACGTCTCACTCTCTCTCACACCAACACACACACAGCATCTGTTTTCTCTCTCAGACTCTACACGCTTGCCTTTTTTATGTGTCAGAGACAAACAAGGAATGAAGAAACAGCAGCAGCAACAACCACTGAGCGCACTTGCTGCCTTTATGCAGTTTACCCAGCCCTGCAAGTGTTTTAATGTAGAAAAGATCATTTTGAGAATATGTGAAAAAAAAAGATGACAGTA
Organism: Hemigrammopetersius urotaenia; assembly: GCA_037974485.1. Taxonomy (NCBI): domain Eukaryota; kingdom Metazoa; phylum Chordata; class Actinopteri; order Characiformes; family Alestidae; genus Hemigrammopetersius; species Hemigrammopetersius urotaenia. Next base: position 25,515,477 of record JBBPDC010000129.1, read on the forward strand.
GCTCAGAGACTGAGCAGAATGAAATCTTGAAAAGATGACTCATTTTAATTCAACAAGTGTTCTTTTCTCTGCTCCGCCTGGGCCAGGGTTGCCCAAGCTTATCTGCAAAAGACCGACTTGGCTGCAAGGTATCAATCCAATCAAACAACAGACTCTACGTGCTTATCAAAATGGTCTCATTCTTCAAACAACTGATCATGTGAGCGCCGACTTTGTTGGGATGAAAAGCTGCATCCACTCTAGCCCTTTGTGAAACGATATGGAATCCCTGGTCCTGCAATAGTTAATGGTTAATGTGGAAACAAGGGGGGTATAACAGCAGAGATACATCTCCCACCAAACAGCTCTGAACTCTCAGCCTCTACAAGACCAGGGTGCTCTGTGGTTCTAGCATCAAAACATCAACAGCAGATTCTTTAAGTCTTGTAAGTTGTGAGACTTGGATTGTACTTGCTCTAGCAAATCAGTTTAAGATGTGGGGTATTTAGCAGTCAGGGCAACTTAAAAATATCCATTCATATTCGCCAGATGCGTGCAGCATGGCAGGGGGCATAATCCTACTGAAAGGAACCACTTCCATCTTCTTTACAAATTACTAACCCCTGGGAGTCCAACACTCTGTACCAGATTTATGGTTTGCTGAGCACCACACAAACCTGGCCTTTCTCCAACCCAGTTATCTGTCTATAACAATCTGAATCCAAGAGTCGCTTTTGTCTTTACACCTACCTACTAGTGTCTAACTCGGAGATCCTTGCTTGCTTGCCATCTGATACAATCCATTCGATACATGTGGGATTCATATGAACAAGGTTACAATAAAAAACTTTCCATCAGAAGTTCACATTAAGAGTTCTGTGCTTGTTTGAAATATCATATAGGCTGCTCTGTTCATATGGTCATGTTGCGATTGTGATGCCTGACTTTTGGGATTATTTCATGGATATTGTCAGTACAACACTGAACAGCTGGATGCACAATAATAAAGATTTAAACCAGTTACAAAGAGTCTAAGCAACATCCGTTGTATAATAACTGTATGGTTGCATAACATGTTTTTATTTTATTAGTTCATGAACAGTTTGTGTCACTTCTTAAATTCTTGTTCCCACTCTTCTTAAAAGTGCAGATACATTTTGTTTGCTCTTACTTGATCACTGTATATTTTTTATTGTCCAATAATGTCTAATTTTCAATCATTCAAAGAAGTCTAATTTGGTTGCCAAAACGCATATAAAATGACTCCACTGTGCTAAGAAGAGCGAACCTAGAAGCTATAAGTAAAAATAAGGCAACTACAGCAGAGTCGTAGAAGATTTTAAAAAGACTGAGAAAGCTATGAAGCATATGTAGAATCATAATAAAATGAATATTCAGCATTAATATATCAAAAACAACTTGAAAGTTCGCAGAAAGCTTACAATAATGTCTTTAAAAAAATGCCTTTCAGACAGTAGTTTAAAATTTTACACCCACATTATATGCACTAAGGTATTTAAAATAGCAAAAACAGTAATAAATACAGTTGATATACAAACATATGAAAATCCTTACACATAATGTCACATAACTATAATATAATATAAAATAACATATGCCAACATGGCAGTGTTTGTTTTTACTGTGATAACTTACACCACAACGTCTTGTGTTTTTCTGAACATATAGTGGAATCTGTTAACTAGATTTAGCTCAGTGTAGAGTGTGAATTGTTTTCAAAATGTGGCACTGCAAGGTTTTTCCTGTCCCTAACCAACTTAACTCCCGAACCTGGCCTTTATGTGAAGGTTCTTCATTTACAAAAAATGGTTCTCTAAAAAAACACTGAATGGTTTGAAACAGCAGTGTATTTAAATTTTATATAGTAAAAAATGTAAAGATGTGCCCTTACTATCTGCTGGAGTCAGAGGGTTCATAAAACGACACTCTCCAAAATAAATAACACTCCAGAAACTGCAAGCTCTGTAGTTTCATAAATTATTCTCTTGCTTTCTCACAATGTGATCAGGTGTCGGAGCACTGATGCGAATGAAATGCAGCAGCCAAGATTTTGTAAATGGGGGAAGAATTTGAGCTGATGTGTAGAGCTGTAATGTGCTTATTGCAGAGTTTCATATTTAACTGCGATCATTTCTTACACACTTGGGCTTCACTGCAGAACTGTATGAATTAGACCTAAAAGATGCCTTTTTAACAAACAATCTGTTTTTTCAAATAACACTGCACATATGGGCAAAAGGTTTTGTTTTGAAATTATGCCTTTATCATTATATCCAACATCCCATACAGGTGTGATACAATTAACAGTCCACCACACCTTCACAATAAGAAATGTTAAGTATAATTATGCAGATTTCTTGTTTTGAGTGGTTTCCTTTCAGCATTCCTTCCTTAGAGAGTTGTTTCTGATGATTCACACTTGTGAATATTTCGGTAAGACTTGGAGGCGGTGTCTGTTGTGATATGTTCTCAACACAAAGTAAGTAAAACGGCCCATTATAGTCACACGTGAACACACCACAGTGTGAACCAGCGGGCAGCCAGCGATGCAGCTAATGGGGAGCAGTATGTGGGGACGGTACCTTTCTCTAAGGAACCTCAGTGGTGCTACTAGCAGTCCTGGGATTCAAACCCCCAAGCTTTTGACCGCAGAGAATGGTTTTGTATAAAACCTCACTGAATTTAAACATCTCCAATGTAATGCGTTGTTTGTGTGATCTGCTGCTGTATGAACAGTACTTTCCTGACATGATTTTTTTTTTATTATTTAGAACCAGACATAAATATTGAGAATTCTGATTATATGCGAGCTACAAACTGGTGAACCCATCACGCATCCACACCCCAATATTATTGCCATTCACCTTAACTTTTAAAAAATTAAACAATAAAATAAAATATATATATATATATATATATATATATATATAGTAATCTCACTGAATAATAGTTTTACAATGTCTAAAGGTTTTAAAGAGAACCACAGAGAAAGACAGAAGGCAGTGAGTTAATTATTGACACTTTAGCTTGACAGCTAAAGCTAAGGAAGACACTTTGTGCTGTTTGCTCTCCTTGGCTGAAGTTTAAAAATGGTTTAAACTACCAAAGAACATGTAAAATAATTTCAAATATAAATATCTAACCGCTTGTTATTCACATATGGACGGTAGACCCATCTAGAGTCTCATATCCAACTCTTTTTGGTCTTAAGATCTATTCAATATGTACGTTAGTTAGCTTAGCTCAGTCGATACTGAAGCACTGACATTAAAAATAAAAAGTATTGGTAAATATTACCCGAACCAGTCCAAACTGGCTGAGGGTGTTTTACCAGACAGATTTAGTTCAATATTAAACAATACATTATTACTTGTATAATAAACAATTACTTGTTTCCTCTTTTTCCGTGTGTTCTATTACATTCAGCTTAAACAACTGCCTTCCTAGACCAGCAAATGAGCAAAATACGTTGTTAAAACACAGTAAAGTTGTTAGGATCATAAAGAAGGAGAAAAAAAACAGACATGATGCAGACCAGCCAGGCTAACTAAGTTAGCTTAGCTAGATCCAGACGTCACTCTGGGCTGAGAGTCAGATCATTAACAACACCCTTCAGCCGGACCCTTCAGGTTTGTCGAAATATCGATTCTTACCTTTATCCACGATGAGATGACAGCAAGGTTTACTTCACACAGACGTTAATTTTAGGGCTTTAAAGGTGTGAACACGAACAGGACCCACAGCCTGGAGCAGCTTCATCAAAACACCTGAGGAGGAGATCTCTGTGAACCCAGAAACACAGAGAGGGAGAGAGCGAGCGGGAGAGAGAGGACGACAGTCCTCCTGAACAACATAAGAGTCCTCCACAACAATTTTTTATTGTTACTGTTATTTGTAATAATCATTATGAATATATATTTTTAAAAATAAATTGTGATTTTTACTTTTGTCATATCGTTCAAAAATGAAAATAATAAGCATTATTATCTACCTGTTTTGCAGTCCATCATAACATTCATTCAGACATGTACTGTAACCATTATCGACTACACTAAATGTTCTTTTTTCTTTTTGTCCTGTCTGCATTCTTTGCTTTTTTTTCCCCATTTATTTATTTTTTAAATCTAACCTGCTACACAAGCTTGCTAACATTTCAGTATCAAGTTAAACTTTTTTCAGTTTAAATGATTGTGTTTTTATGTGCACTGGTCAATTGAGAACCTTGTCAGTTTGGATTTCCTTATACATTTGGTGCCAGGATCCAGAAGACAGCACAAATATAGCAATATATAGCAATTGTATGTACCATCCAAAACAACCAGTGAATCTACACGTGTCTTTTGAAGTATGATATGTACCAATAAAGGTAAAACTGTGGTAAATCTTTCAGGACCATCCATAGGTCCTTACTGACCATAGATTTTAAGGGTAAGTTTTGGGGCCAAAAGCTTTTTTCAAAACTACGCCAAAACAATTGGGCATCACACAGCATATCTGTAACCATAGAAGAATTAAACCTTTCAGATGTTTGATTCCATCACAACCACCATCAACAATTCTGATTCTGTAGATTTCAGGGTGTATTATATTCACGTTGCTTATATGTTATATTCTTTATATAATCAGCGTGTTTTACATAAAAACAGTCAGAATGACTTTCCATTCCCATTTAAGATCTTTTATCCCTATAAAGTATTAATAATGAACAAACAAAACCACTTAGACAGTAACTCAGTTTTAATCTGGCAGTGTTAAGTCAAAGTAGTGCATTAGTAACGCTACAAAACAGGCACAAGTCATAAAATCCAGGTAAAATGAGAGTGGTGACTGCATTTTTAATAAGTTTTAGAAATCAGAACATAAAGTGCTCCTTCATAAACATGAGCTACAAATGTAATTTCAACTTTACCTTTTTGTACCACAAACACCATTTCTTACACCACTCTAAAATCACTAATATATGGAAGAAACCTATAATTATGGTTCATCCAGATCAATTATAGCATAAAATATCAAACTATTTATTTTTTCCCCAAACTATACAATTATGTTATTATTTAGACAGATTATTAAATTATTCAGTGTTGTGCTGCATATCACAATATATATTTGTTAGGAACAATCACAAATTTCACCAATAACTGCACAGAAAAAAATAAATCAACTTTCAAGCCTGTTCAATCTCCAGTGCATCTACTACTTTCAGAACCTCAGGCAACTACATTAATGAAACTAAACATTAGAAGTTCAATTTTAATAATATCCCTGACTATCTGTATCCACACTTTAATTCAAGTCATTCTCAGCTGAAAAAAGTTAAAGAAAATTAAAAATGCTTTAGTTAAGAACACAACATATTATCCTGGCTTAATTAAACAACTTTTGAACAATTCAAACTACAGTGAGTGTCACTCTGGGCTGAAACACAGTGTGTGTAACCAGGGCACCGTCATTAAAGTAACAATTTTTCACGTCCTTGAATTTGGTAATATTCATAACGTCATTGTTCATTTAAATGGCATTTCTTCCATGTAATTTAGGCCATTTTCTACTGTTGACCATCACAAAAGGTTCAGATGATGTAAATGGCAGTTAGTGTTTTTAAATCCTGTAAAAATAACTGGAAAATGTTGTTGTGCCAAGTAATGGTGTTCAAAATATTGAACAATACTGTTGTGCTACTTTGTCTTTTCCCTTTTGTTTGTCAGCCCTTTACTTTTCCTGCAAATACATAATGTAACTCCAGTTTCAGGAAGTCCTTACACATTACATACTTTTAAAAGGTTCAGACAAGACCCAAAGCAAAAAACCTCTGTTATCTCCTTTGAGTACTCGCCATGTTTGTGCTGCTGTCTAGAAGGTGGAGGAGAAATGCTGGAGGAACACCGCTGGGTGGTGCTTCTGGAACTCTTTGAGGAGCCGCCTCCTCTTTTTTACAGACAGGTCGTTACTCAGGGTGATGTGGTCAATAAGCTGCTTTAGGCACTCAAAGGTGGTCTTCTCTCGCTGCTCCTCATACTGCTTCACTGAAACCTGCTGACAAAATGCAAACACTACAAAGCAACAAAGACATAAGTTTTAGTGTACACATGCATTCATTAAAAGTATTGGTTTAAAAATTGTCATTCAGCTTCAAATATTTTGGAATGGTATAATCTATTATTATAATACTCAAAACACATGCATTAACCTGTTCCAAACACAATTTCTGGCTACTTTCAAACTTTAAAATATCCCCCTAATACCCTGGAAAATTGTTTGCATTGTTTATCTTCAATTTGTTCCTCCATTAATATTTTTATTCTTTTTAAGAATGATTCTGAACTACACCAAAATAATTCAGCCAAAATGTGGCATGATGAGAGATTATGATGCATAGGAATTAGAATTAGATCATTGTCAGAACAAAGATTCAGCCCTTAATGAAGACACATTCATGCAACATATAGTGTTTAATGTAAACGTACAGGCTATGTTAGCTGGATCCCTGCCTTGCTGTAGGTTTTGAAGAGCCTGCCTCACCGCTTCAATCAGGGGCACAGGTGTCTAATTTTATTATGTCAAATCAAAATTGAAAGGGCAGTCATTACAAAAGCATAAGATTCCACAGACAACAGATTTGGTAATAAAAGAAAAAATGCAGTTCAAAAGATTGGAATCACTTGCCATATTAACATTACAGTACTAACTCATACATACACCCACACACACACACAGACACATACATGTGTTATATATTACTAAGTTTTTTACTGTTTACTTACTTACATTCATCTGCTACCAGATTTGCTGTATATATTCAAAAAGATGCCAAACATCTGAAAACTGATTCCAACCTTCTGAACAGTAGTTAGTTTTGCTAGTACTGGGCTGTTATGGCTGGTTTGAATTTACTTTGAACAGGTGTAAGTGGTTGTCCATGAGAAACAGTAACAGCTGCTCACACTGCGAACGGGCCACATCTTTACTCTGAAGCACAGCCTTCACAAACATTCTGCAGACCAAGGTCCTGTTTTCTATCTGCAAACAAACAAGTTAAAAAAGAACACAGCTCATGTGTTGTAAACGGTTATTAGCATTCCTGAACACTGAGGTATAACAAGTGATAAAAAGCTATTTCTGTCACTGACTGATAGGTATAATTAGGATTTGCTGTTTGTAGTTAATACCTGTTTGTGCAGCTTGAAGGCAGTAGAATCTGCAGCTTCAGCCATGAAGACCAGCAGTCTGCGCAGCTCATCTCTAGAGCTGGCATCCAGCAGACGCAGACACAGCTGGGACGCTTTCAGAGCATCCTCACTCCTACCACAGTCTAACACACACAAACACACAAAAGAACATTATATAACGCTGCACTAAGACAAACTTTTAGAAATACGTAGGTACACACAGATATGGGGCAGGGTGGGTCTGAAATGGGCACTTAAGCATACAATGTAAAAAGCACAAATACTAAAGTTTCTACTCTCAGCACTGCACTAGGACTGCTTTTTACCTAACAGCTCAAGAATGCCTGCATGGATTTCCATGTAACGTCCAGCCAGTAAAGGCATTTTCTCCTGAGTGCTGTAGTATTTAGCTATGGTGTCAAACAGCAGCCTCTTTAGAACACTCTGCTTCTCTTCATCCTCCATGGCACTGTCCTGGAGCAGCTGCTCCCCTGTCGCCACAATCAACTGATCGGGGAACAGCTCCAGACAGTCCACAGCTGCCATCAGCCATGAGTCCATTCTAAAAAGACAAAAGGTACATGTGAAAGTAGGCAAAACAATACTGACAGAAAATTAATGTATTATATTTACATTTGAACCCTGATTAAAACGTAATCCTGAAATGGTGCAGTTGTTCTCAACAATAACAAAATTATTATATTAATAATTAGACAGTAATTATTTCCCTTAAAGCTTTGTTACCACATTGCAATAGAAGACTGTTTTATAATCTGAATTTGATGAAAACTTGCTACAGTGACATGAGACCGTAACATTGGATACTCACTCTGGCAGGTTGAGGACCTGAGACACTTCCCGGTCCACGCAGGTGTTGGAAATGACCAGATCATCGTGGTTATGATGCAAGTGCATGCGAAGAGGCTCAGGTTTTGCTGGTGAGGTCAAAATGCAGTCCAATATGGGTAACTCCACCAGCTGCAGCAGCATGAGGAGAGTTTGCCGTTTCCACACTTCTTGTACCACTGTAAAAAATATTTCAACAAATCTCACCTTTACATAAATCTATGTTGTACATCCTTTGTAACCTAGCAAGGGTAAAGACGCTACAGAACTAGGGCATGAGTGTGTGCTAAAATGTGAACTTTTACATAATAAGGAATAAGTTAGCACAAGCAACATTAAACATTTATCAGGATCAAAATCTAATGAAAACATAAGACATTTAAGCAAAGTGCTGAAAGGGTTGTATGTGACTGTTACTCCCAGTGTTTCATTATGAAATTATGATCCTTATTTAATTCTGAGATGAGAAGCTTGTTTTTATAAATAACCACAAGATCTGATTAAGATCTGATTAATGACTATCACTGTGATAAACTAAGAATTTAGGGTCTTTACATTGGTCTTACCATTATTTGAGAGGTAACTAGAGGATAAACCAGCATGATTTAGGCCAGACGGCATGGATGGCTGTAGGTTGATCGTCTGGAGTATCCTCTCTACCCTTCTATCGGAGGATCCATGTGCCAAAGGGTTGGAGATGGTTCTCAAATCGTTAATTCTTCAAACAAACACATATCAAGAACAGGGGTGGTCAGTCTCTTTTCTGCATATCATGGGACATTATGGTCAATACAACTGCATTTAGTCAGAAAACAGACTCAGACCAATTACGGAGTGTCTGTAAACAACAACAATCAGAGCATAGTAAGTAAATAGACTTGATGGTAAGTTTGCATGCAATTATGTTTTATTAAAAATTTTTTTTAACCAGTTTGTTTTTAGCTCTTGTTCAACCTGACCAAAAAAAACACATGTATAATGCATGTATAATATACATAGCCCTTTTTATTTTAAGGTGTCAAATCCTAAGACCATGGAAATAAGACCATTATGGGAAAAATCCATATTCAATAGAAATGTTTAAAAGGAGGTTCTGAAAATTATGTCAGTATTATGAAGTTCATGTACTGACCTGGACCCCTTCTTTTTCTTCCCATTCTGTTTCAATGATGTAGCATTCTCCACATCTCCACCACCCTTGGCTGATCCAGGAAGGGCATCACAGTCCAAGAAGCGGTAGAGGCTGCAGCTAGTGTCTTCAAAGGCCATTTCATTCTCCCTGCGAAAGAGCTTCATTCCAACAGGTTCGAACACTCGGGCATCCATTAGGGCTTGACAGAGCCTTGCAGCCTTGAGACGGGACACCTCACTGGAGCAGAAATAGATGTTCTGCATAAGATGGCTGAGCACCACATCGACAGCATCGTAACCAGTGAAGCACTCTCTGTGCATGCGCAAGTGCTGGCGGCGACGCTTGACCTCAACCTGTGTCTGTAAGGCCCCAATAATGTTCCGCCAAAGCTGTGTTGCCTTGAATGGCCCTGTCACACCTGAAATAAATAAATAGTAGGTTTGTATGCCATGAAACATACTGACTCTGGTTTTAAGTTTTACAAACTAGTTCAACGAAAACAATCCGAACCTGCACTGACAACTGCTATGTCACTATACAGCTGCAAATATTTTATGATGATTATTTTTCTAGAATATTTGATGTGGGCAAAACAATTCATCATTACTAACATATGTGGGAACTGTGTCCTGTGTCTGTCTTTCTGCATGAGCACAAGAATCACAGTCATGTTCTCTAGTAAACAGCTCTCACAGGTGGGACTACGCCTAAGAAAAAAGGGACTTCCACATCTGAACTCAATTTTAGTGGAAAATAACGTTTTTTATTTAATAAAGTTACTTTATTAAATAAACGTAAGAGTTAACGCTTATAGTAAGTACAAAATGTGCTTCGCATTTAAGCCCATGTGTGGGAAATATCTGTTAGTCTGTTAGCGTTTAATCTGACAAACTTCTATCGAATATTAGCTGGAAAGTTCCATATGTTTTAACGGTACAGTTGAACACACAGCAGCCAGTAATGCATGTAAACATCAAAAACGAACTAATTTTACCTGGTAAATGTTTGTTTTCCCTTAAACATCTGGTCTGACTGTTCAGTCTTCTGAATCTCGGAGTCAAATCCACCGCCATCACGAAGCCGGAAATGACGCAATCAGAGCGAAGCGGTTGACGGGACGACAGACGGAGCCGATTAAGAAAACACTTCAACACTCTACATACACAATGTGAACAAAGGTATTGGGACATACCTGTTTTTCAGGGCTTGGGATAGGTCTCAAACTCCAGTGCACAAACCAAGCTCCATAAAGACATAGTTGGACGAGTTCTGTGTGGAAAAAACTTGATTGGCCTGCAGAGAGCACTGACCTCAACCCCATCCAACACCTTTGGGATGAACTGAAACGGAGATTACGAGTCGGCACTGTCTGACCTTCTAAATGCTCTTCATGAATAGGCACAAATTCTCATAGAAACACTCCAAAATCTTGTCGAAAGCCTTCAAAGAAGAGTCCATATAAAAGTCAATCTTAGTGCAATGTCATTAAAGTCGCTGTTGGTGTAATGGTCAGTTTTCCCAATTTATATTACACTTTAATGTATACATTATTTATTTTTTAGAAAGGACCATTAATCTCCAGCACATACAATTCATATATCGAAAAGCAACCCGTTTTAAATTCAAATGAAAGACATTTATACTTTATATATAAATGCATTTATATACTTCCACCATCTTTCACTGTTTAGACCATCCTACTTGTGCTGAAGTCATAATAGTGTTTCCATCTACGCTGCTTTTTGAGTAAGGCACAGTACAATTATTCACATCAGTCAAAGTAAACAAAAAAAGTTTATTTCTAAAGATATAAAGACAGACGGAAAATTGTTGTATACAATCAATTGTGGCTGTTTTTGATATACCATACGTGGACCTCTGGTGGAAAAATAAAATGGAAGAAAAATGTGGAATGACCACTCCTTTACAAGGAAGAAATAAACACGTAGGATTCAAAAGTCAGTTCTGTTGTTTAGAAACAAACAAAAAAAACGTGTGAAACATGGTCTTCTCAAAAATGCCGACATCGAGGTTCCGTACAATTTTTTTGTTGTGCAAAGATGATACAATAAAACAACACACAGAAAACAATTGTCACAAAGAGAGAATGCAGTAATTTATTCAATGTTTTTCTATAATGTGTTTTATTTAAATATAAAATATTTAAACATTTAATGTTTTTTGGAATATCAGTGAATGAATAATCAGCATTACAGACTTTCAACGTCTTATTTTTTTTTGCAGTGTTCATGTCCAGTAACAGTCACAACGAAAATATGACCTTATATCACTACGAAACCAAACCCCTTCATTTTACCCCTAAAAATGACCTTCATTTCTGACGTTAATTTTTAGGAAATTAGGGGAAATTAAGATGAAAAGTGTACATATTAAGATTGGTTAAGGGTAAAACTACGGAGCTCTCCCCTTATTATTTCAAATGTGCCCCTTAAATAACAGAACCTCCTGAATTAATGTTTACGATTAAGGTGTTTCACACTTATGTCTTAAATCTACCCTCAGGGTAAAATTAAGGGATCAATGCACAAAATAATGGACACAATACATCCTAAGAAGTTTGGTGTAATGGTGTATTATCAGGGGTAGATTAAGGTAGAGTTAAGCACATTTTAAATACATTGTGTTTCATAGTGTATGCTGGCTCGCACCGGCGGGTTAGCTCCTAAATACTTTGCGTGGAGGTGATATTTTATATATTGAAGCCGGCGGATCTACGCAGTGATGGCGGATGTGATGTGAAGTGTTAAATGGGAGGACGCACTGCTTTGTTTACTAACACGAAGAGAGCCGCTTGTTGCAAAGATTATTCTAACGATCTCGTTCTTTCTCAGTCCTCCTGATCTATGCCATGGCTTCGGGGCGTTTGAGGCGTGCTACCCACGTTAAATGTTCTGTCACACCGTCGGCATCTCTCTCACGTTTTAAAAATACATCAATCCGTTCTCCACCGTGGGTGGAGTCCGAAGATCTCATTCTGCTCTAGGGAGCTTAAACCCTTTTTTTCTAGTGGGCTACATTCGCCCCGCATAGCCGTGATAAAGTACTTTCGAAGTTGTAGGTTGGCCCCACGGTGGCGCAGTGGGTAGCGATGTTGCCTTAAACACCTCCAGAGCTGGGGGCTCGGATCCGGCCGGATCGTGTGCGTGTGTCCGTGTCCCGTACACCCCGGGACAGCCTCCGGCACCCCTGAGGATGGCACCGTCCCCACACACTGCTCCGTGGCAGAACGCTGCTTCACTTGTTAAATACAGAGAAAGAATTGTCCCAATACTTTTGTATATATATTGCATGCAATAATACAGGAGTGGTAGCAGTCTTAAGTTATTGTATCAAATCAACAACGTTACTTCTTATGATGCAGCCTGAGACTGCTGGTAAGTTTCTGACGCAGACCGCGATTGGAACACGACCGATGAGACGGAGGTCTACGTCACGTGGTGCCTGCGTCGTGCGTGACGTCACGAATCACAGAGGGAACACCACGCGACCACTGTAGACAAGATGGCGGCTGCGGTTGAAGCCTGATGTGGAGCTGAAACAGAGACACCGACAGAGGGAAAACACGGGTAGGAGCGAGTTAATGTGTCCTCTACCTAAAATAAGACCAAGAGGAAGGCCAAGGAGGTGAATGGAAGGTGCTGCCGGAGGTGGATGTCCGATAAGGGCGGGCGCGTGTGTATGTGTATGTATATAGTGTGTGTGAGTGTGAGAGAGAGAGCGAGCGAGCGAGCGAGCGAGAGAGAGAGGCACCTCGTATCTTAATCCGAGTCTGTGTGGCTAATCAAACTTAGCCTGGCTAATGTTAGCACAGCTTTATCTTATCCAACAGATCAGGAGAGTGGCTCCTGGAACTCCAGGTCACTATTACTGCCACCCAGTCTGGACCTATTCATCATTACTACACTCGTCTCTCTGGATAAACCCTCCGGACCTGATTTCTTTAAATTCCCTAGATCTTAAGCTTCAGCTGCAACACTGTAACATCATTTTTTGAGTATTTGGTTTGGACTTTTGTCTGCATAGCTTCTAAGGTTGAATAAAAACGTGTTAAACAATAACACCACTGTTGAAAAAGGCTGATCTTTGCTGGAAAGGTTTTTCCCCCCGAAAAAGACCATTATTTATAAGCATTATTTGTTAATAGACGTCTTTTTTACACCAATATTTGAAAATCGTGCCCTTTCATACGAAATAGGAGAGGGCATTTTACAGTTTATGTCCTCTAACACACCTGTTTTATCTCTTTATGTCCTTACCATGCTTTTAGTGTGTTTACAATGGGTGTGTTTGAGGAGGAAAACACATAAATGGGAATAGAATGACAGTGGGAAGCAGCAGGGATGGGAAACACTGACTGATGGTGTAGAGGGTGCAAAGAATGGTGATAATGAGGTTGGTGGGTTGTGATGGAGCGAGAGATTCACTAGAGGATCGGGAGCAAAGTGAGGAATCACTGCTTCATTCCTCTGTTCAGATTTGGAGCCATAAAGGCAGTGTTTCCCAATCCTGCTTGCAGACCTTCATCTTCTGTTCCTGCTCAAACACACCCAGGATGAACGAATGATAGGCTTTCTTATGGACTGGCGAATCGAGTCAGGTGTATCTGAATCAGGAAGAAGATTATAAAAGGAGATCGTGATGATTGAGAAACACCGGAGTGTCCACATTGGGCTATAAAAGGCGCTATTAGCTCCTATCCCAAGCTAACAGCCAAGTTAACGCAGTCTTATCAAAAACACCGATGTAATATAAAATACATGACATTACAATGCCAGGAGGATATTTGTTTTACATTACATCAGCGTTTTTGGTCTGTCTATAACAGAACCAACCGTTTTGCAATGGTGTAATGAATAAATTAGCAAAATTGTTAACAAGACATTTTTAACTAGTTATTTTGTTATTTCTTCAGGATCATTTCAGATGAACCTCTTGGGAAAATAAGATTTGTAAGCTGGTCTGACTTTTATTTTGTCAGTAACTGTTAGCTGGTATGCTGTATGTGTCATTTAATAGCAGTAAAGCTCAACTTGCTGTATCCAGTAAATACAGTGGTGTCAACAAAGAAAGACTAGACAGGAGACTTAAAATGACCTTTAATACTTAAAGAGCAATGAGCTTCGAGAGCTGAGCTTATTTGTTTACAACCTCCTTCAGGCAAGCTGTTTACATGCCTCTAGTGGCAGGACATGTCTAACTTTCTAAAGATGCTGAATTATGTCAAGTTGTTCTACATTCTTCTTCTCCCGACTGGGGGTTTAGACAGCGGCTTAATCGTCTCCTTTTACTTCTATCCTTTTTCACACCAACTGCTTGCATTTCTTCCCTCACCACATCCATACACATCCTACTAGGGCTTCCTCTTCTCCACTTCCTCAGCTCCTTCTCCCGACATAATCAGAGTCTCTCCTCAACATGCCCAAACCAATGCAATCTCGCTTCTCTGACTTTTCCTCCAAAAGGTCCAACTCGAGCTGTCCCTCTAATAAACTCATTCCTGATCCTGATAATCACTTATCATTTTCAACTCTGCCAGCTCTGCATCCTGTCTTTTTGTCAGTGATTGTTAAATGTGTGAAATAAGATGACTCTTATTGAGATTTTTTGTTGCTTTCTGTAACTGTTACTGGACAGTTACTCTGACCTGATATACTTGTTGCAAGTAGGCGTGATGTTCACGTTGTTGCTGTGGGATATTACAGCAAATTAGTTACATAAAAGTGTAGGTTTCTTTAGTGGTGTGTCCCACTTAGTGTTTTGCAGGATGACTGTATGCTTCGTTGGAAGGTATGCTTGTTTAATAGTCTTTTTGTAGATCTTTTACGGTTAATTGTTAAACATCCTGATACGGAAAAAGCTTAACACCACCCCGGGCTATGTTCCCAGACCCAGATTAAGTCCGATCTTTGAAAAAATGACTAGACTTACTTTTATAATGGTGACATCATTGACGGAGCAATTTGTTTAAAATGGAGTAAATAAAGCTTAATGAAGTAATAAAGCCTTGCATTGCAAGAAATTGTATTTGATGTTAGAAAGTAGTGAGAATAAAAGTTAGAAACTGTGAAATCAAAGGTCTTGTTTTTCCCTTTTCCTTCCTTGATCCCATTTTCGTCTCCTTCTCCAGATGAACCATGTCCTGGGAGGAGGTAGTTGGACCACTGGCTGCCTTCACCATGGTGATGTGAAGTGGGTGTGACTGATTGTGATGGACAGGTGTAAGCACGTAGGTCGTTTGAGGCTTGCGCGGGACCACTCAATCCTGAACCCGCAGAAATGGCACTGCGTGGACTGCAACACCACAGAGTCTGTGTGGGCTTGCCTCAGCTGTTCACATGTGGCCTGTGGACGCTACATAGAGGAGCATGCGCTGCAACACTTTCAGGTATGAGGGTGTACTAATCTATGGTAATTTGTATTTTTATTTTGATTTGTATACTGAGTTACTCAAGTTCAGGTAGTTGGGTGTAAATCTCTGATTTTTTTATACCTTTCAGTGATTTAAATTTGATTAACATGTGAGTGAAGGAAATATTTATTCAGTAGAGGTATATTGAAAATTCGTTATTGGAATGATACGTTTTGAAAATAACAGAGTAGATATTACTTTGACTAAAATGAGTGCATACAATCGATAATACCTTTCCAAACTCAATTATACCAAACTGATGAAAACAGATGCTATTAGCAACACTCATGTCCTGTAATATCCCTGTATATATGCTCTGTATTATTTCCTTTTGGACTGCCTTTGTGTGTTAATGAGGGGCTTTGCTGTTGTCCTGCAGGAGCAGCACCACCCTCTGGCCATGGAAGTGAATGAACTGTATGTCTTCTGCTACCTGTGTGACGACTACGTGCTGAACGATAATGCCACGGGTGACCTGAAGCTTCTGCGCAGCACACTTAGTGCCATAAAAAGCCAGCGATATGAAGTTACCACGCGGAGTGGTCGTACGCTCCGCTCTGCTGCTGTTCTACTGGAGCAGCCGACGCATGGCAACACTAGGGAGCTGCAGCTGCGGGATGAGGATCGCATGTTCACAGCACTGTGGCACCGCCGCCGGGCACTCATGGGCCGCATCTTTCGCGTCTGGTTTGAGCAGACAGAACGAGGGAGAAGGCATCTGGAGGAGGCACGGCAGCAGGAGGAAGAGGAGGAGAGGAAAAGGGAAGCACGAGAGAGGAGGCGCAAGCTGAAACGGCAGCACAGGGAGGAGCTGGAAAGTGCCCCACCCCGGAAGAGCCACCGCCTCCGCAGGCAGAGCCAGAAAAAAGCAGCAGCTTCTAGAGCAGCTCAGGCGCCAGTGAAACCCACCAAACGCAAGCCGGTTCCTCCCCCTGCTGTAAGGACTCCTAAAAGCAAAGCACCTCGGCAGAGGCCATGTGCCCAGGCCAAGGTCAAACAGACTCAAGCTCTGCCCCCAAAATCAACAGGCGACTCCCCTATCAAAAGGCGGCCCACTGTCACGCCAGGTGTGACAGGCTTGCGTAACCTCGGCAACACGTGCTACATGAACTCCATACTACAGGTTTTGAGTCATCTGCATGTGTTTAGGGAATGCTTTTTGAGACTTGATCTGAATCAAGCCCTAGAGCTGCTGGCCTCCGCTGTCAGCCGCAAGTTAGGGCTTTCAGTTCAGCATGGCACACAGCCCAAAGCTTCCGGACAGAGCTCGGGGCTCAGTGGTGGGGCATCCCGGTCGCGGAGCATGGAGCTCATCCAGCCCAAGGAACCCAGCTCCAAACACATCTCTCTCTGTCACGAGTTACATACTTTGTTCCAGGTATATGATTCATATAGAGACTCCCATTAGGGGTGCGGTTTTTGCCTATGCTGGCTATTTTTTCCCTATTAAAAGGGGGTGTAAAAATGCATTCTGCTGAATCAATTTTGTAATGTCAAGTTGAGCTTTATTGTCATCCCAGCCATACACATTATACACAGTGAAATGAAATATTGTCCTCCTGGACCATAGGTGCAACATGTAACACAACAGCACACTATATACACACACATAACAATACAGTATTGTATCGAGAATTCATATATATATACATAAATATATTACAAATATATACGTAATTAGAAATATATGCATATAGCCACAGTACAATGTTGTATACAATATAACAGGAGAGTTATAATACAACAAACTGACTCATCAGTTGCAGTGAAATTTCTTGATGTATGTGTTTAGTTTTTTGGCCGAAAAGAAATTCTGAAAAAAGTTTATAGTTATAAATAGTGTTTGTTTATAAATGTTTATTTTATATTCTACTTTGCTTTAGTTTATGTCCAGCTACCATGTAAATCCGGTACTACGAAAGTGTGTTTAATCACATTTAAAAAATAATCAGAATACATTTCAAAATATCTAACATTAATCTGAATCAGAAATTTGAGATCATAATACATTGCATTATTTTCTTAAGAATAAAGCATTGACCTGTTGTAGATCTACACTCTTACAGTGTGATGTTTTAAGCCAAATTTCTGGGACAATGAAATAATAAATGGTAATACCTGTTAGACACTAAAATACAGCAAGTCATTGTCGGTTGTATCAGAATAAACATTCATGCAAATGTGAAAATGTTTCTTGTATATTCTTGGTGAATTGGATGTGCATGAGGCTGCTGAATGTCGTACTATGGATCCTAATTGGAGTATGTGTTTGTAGGTTATGTGGTCGGGGAAATGGGCTTTGGTGTCACCCTTTGCAATGCTGCATTCAGTGTGGCAGCTGATCCCGGCGTTCCGAGGCTACGCGCAGCAAGATGCTCAGGAGTTTCTGTGTGAGCTCCTGGACAAGGTGCAGCATGAGCTGGAACGAACTGGAACACTGACGCCTGCTACTGTTCCAGCAAATCAGAGACGCCTCATCAAACAGGTGCTCAGCGTGGTCAACACCATCTTTCATGGCCAGCTACTGAGTCAGGTGAGGAGTGCTGGCTCACATTATCACACATTCACAGAAAAAACTTAAAAATCAAAATTAAAAGATTTACACAGAAGGTTTGTGACATCTCTTTTTGTTCTTTCTAGGTGAGGTGTTTGGCTTGTGATCACCGGTCAAACACAGTGGAGCCGTTCTGGGATCTGTCCTTAGAATTTCCTGAGCGTTACCATAGTAACAGTAAGGATGCTGCCCAGGTTCCGTGTGGACTGACAGAGATGCTGGCCAAATTTACAGAGACAGAGGCTTTAGAAGGAGCCATTTATGCCTGTGACCACTGCAACAGTGAGTCTCTTACATACGCAACATATTTAGTCACATTTGTAGTCCTAATAATGCAATAACTGGGTAGTTAACATATCACAGAAGCTTAAACCTGAAGTCTTAAGCTGGTCGATTTTCATAGCTTATAGCTACTACTGTTACAGCACTAGAGTAGACCTTTATATTTGTGTGGTTGTGTATCTGTTCCTATTAAACAAACTAATTAAATAAATAAAAATCGGGTTCTTCTGCCACAGATAAACGACGGCGTTTCTGTTCCAAGCAAGTGGTTCTAACAGAAGCTCAGAAGCAGCTAATGGTCTATAAACTGCCTCACGTCCTAAGACTGCACCTCAAGCGCTTCAGGTAAACACAAACACATGCACACTGTTGTGAGAGTGCTGTGAGTTTTCATGTTTGTTTAATGTTTTTTTGGTTTTTTTTTAAATATGTGAATGCATAGGTGGTCTGGTCGTAACCATAGGGAGAAGATAGGTGTTCATGTTGAATTCGAACAAGAGCTGAACATGGAGCCATACTGCTGCAAAGACTCCAACACATCCCCTCGGCCCCAACACTTTCTCTACCAACTGTCTGCTGTTGTGATGCATCATG
Source organism: Hemigrammopetersius urotaenia (assembly GCA_037974485.1). Lineage (NCBI taxonomy): Eukaryota > Metazoa > Chordata > Actinopteri > Characiformes > Alestidae > Hemigrammopetersius > Hemigrammopetersius urotaenia. Next base: position 25,534,484 of record JBBPDC010000129.1, read on the forward strand.
GGAAGGGCTTTGGCTCTGGCCATTACACCGCTTTCTGTTACAACACAGAAGGAGGTAAGAGATTGCCTCTGTCAGATCCATTTAGAATGGCCGCCTTCTCTCCTTACCATAGACTTCTAAGTAGTAGACTTAAATTATGAAATGTTGCAATTACCCATTCACACCTGCTCACTTCATGCATCTTAAGTATCAGGCCCGTATCTGGATAAGTCCAAGCCACATAAGGATAAAATTAAACTGACCAATAATCTGTTTTCGCATTTCTTTTGAATAAAACATATGCAGTACAGGCAAGTGTTTGTTGTATACAAGCCAATTTGCATATTACTGTACATATAGTAATTTCATTCTGGCTGACTGGAGGACACCGTTGATTTACCAGGTGTAAGCTCATTAGGATGCAGTCCACTTTTAACACTTAACAGTGATCGTACCAGCTTTTAAAATTGCAGTGGGGATTGCACCAGTGTTTTTTCTGACTTTTCAGAAAAAACACCTGAAATTTTTATGTCAATTTTTTTACCTGGAATCCTAGTAAAATGCTGAGCTTTTGGAACAGTTCTGACATTTTATGTTGTCTTGTATGTTGGATGACTTCATGGTACTAATTGTGGCTGATGAATGCAAGTTCAGTCTTTGCATAGTTTAGCAGGAAACCACTTGCATTATTGGTTATTACATTGGTGCTGTGAACAAAGCAACATAAATTTCACACGCATGTGTTATATATTATCTTATTAAATAACATACTTTTGGTTCAGTTACTCAATAGTTGTGTTATGATTAATTTAACTGTAGGAGTGTAATGATACATTTTGTCCATGATTTTCTGTTCATGATACTGGGTTCATCATTTGATATTCACAAAATACAGAGTTGAATTTAAAAATGACTTAGTGGCAGTTACTAGCCAGGAGGCAGGATTGTGCGTATGACAGGTTATGTTGTATGTGTGAGACTGTTTGCTACTTCACAAGATACTTCAAGATAATTGCTTTGATCACTTAAGGCAATTTTTTTTGGAATCATCAGAAACCATAACACACTTTTCTAAACCAGTTTATCGTGCTGATTTCAGATCTGCAGTTTTTTTCAGTCACATCCACTTTTTGAATTATGAGTTATATTAGATATAATCCGTGTCAGTCAGCTACCGCTGTTTCTTCAAAAACGCTTAGCATATGATTATTAAATGCTAATTATACCAACTGTCATGCAAGGGAAAAACTAAACACAGATTTGAAATCAGTATGAGATCCATCTGAAATATTTATTGCAAGTATTAAACTAACTGTTAAACTAACTCATATAATTTCTATGAAGTTTGTTTTTTACATCTGGGTAGAGCACTCATGTGACAAGTAGCAGAATTACAATATATATATTTTTCTTTCGAATGTTTAAAAATGACTAACGCAGTTAATATCGCAGACATTCCAAAATGAAATGTTGTTTCATTGAATTTTTACTGATGATATTTACTGATGAACGGAAATATAAACGCAATGCTTTTGTTGAAAAAGCAAGATCTGAAACGTTTTCTACATACACAAATGACCCATTACTCTCAAACATTGTTGACAAATCTGTCTAAATCTGTGTTGGTGAGCCTGAGATAATCCATCCCACCTCACAGGTGTGGCATATCAAGGTGCTGATTAGACAGCATGTATATTGCAGTTGTGCCTTCGACTGCCCACAATAAAAGGCCACTCTGAAATGTGCAGTTTGATCACAGCACAACGCCACAGATGTTGTGCCATTCGTCTAAGGCCATTATCTCATATTGTAGCAGGATAATACACTATCCTGTATTGCCAATAAAGTCAATGCATCAGTTTACACCACATCCGATGCGTTGCGTCTCCGCTATGTCTCTGTTCTGTCACATGTCCGACAGTCCGTCGAAATGCGCATCAAATCTATTTTTGACGGATACAGATCAAGAACGTAACACAGAGAGCATGCGCCAACTCCAGGTGACCCCCTCACAACATGGACAACGAGAAGTTAATTTTGGAGGTGGAGAAACGTGAAATTTTATACGACCCCATACATCCTTTTTACAAGGATAATAGAAAGGAGAAGGCGTGGAGTCAATGTCATTCAAAAGTGGACTTTAAATGCATTAATTGTTTTCTTTATTACAACACAATAAAGTATGACAAACACAACATTAAACACAGCCATGCAACACAATGCTAAACACATTAAACACAACTAAAGCTGAGCAACAACAAGGACAATTAACTAGGAAGCCTACTAATAATGTTTGTAGTGCGCAGAAATCAGCAAAACAAACGCGTTTGTTTACCCGCGGTTGTTATTGCATTATCCCACGCGATCTTACAATTCTCCCGTGATCATGTGATCTCGCAAACCAGCGGCGCGCCGGATCAGATACGGACAACAAATGCGTCCAGTGCGAATTGGCGCACGGCCTCGAACGGAATGGAAATGCAGCGCAGTCGCACCACAGCCGACACGTATCCAGTGTAAAACAGAGGTTAGGCACACATGCAATATTAATGCTGTCTAATCAGCACCTTGATATGCCACACCTGTGAGGTGGGATGGATTATCTTGGGCTCACTAACACAGACAGATAATGTTTGTGAGTAATGGGTCTTTTGTAGAAAATGTTTCAGATCTTTCAGTTCAGCACATGAAAAATGGGAGCAAAAACAAAAGTGTTGCGTTTCTATTTTTGTTCAATATATGATCGCCTCTACAGTTTACCAACATTTCTCCTCTCCCTTTTTCTTCCTCAGGATTTTGGGTGCACTGTAATGACTCAAAGCTGAGTGTATGCGCGGTGGAGGAGGTGTGTAAGGCGCAGGCCTACATTCTTTTTTACACCCAGAGAAACTCTCAGGACAAAGTCAAGGCCAGCGACCTCTGACATCTGCTTAAGCCGCCAATCAGCCACAGAGACATTGTATTGTACATTCTGTTGATATGAGTTCAAGAGAGTTAGTGTACGTGTGTATTTGTGGTAGCATTCAGCGGTTCTGGAGACTGCGCATTCTGTCATGTTCCTAATGCCTTACACAGATCTTTGGCAGTAGGCACTCTTGCAGTGATTGTAGGTGTGTAAGAATGACTATCAGTCCTGGCCAGAAGCATTATTGCAGTTCGTGTGAGAGAGACTGAGTGAGTCGAAGGTCTTTAGTTAGTTTTTGTAGGTTTTAAATTTGGTGCAGATTAAAGTTTGCTGAATACTGCCCACAAACCAAAGTGTAGGGGGCTGGGGGAGGGGGACGACAAACTTTTGAATGTTGAGTGTTTCCTGATTTGTTTTAGCTCTTTATAAAGGGACACCTTGGCAGACGACATCACTGTGATGTCATTTTCGTGTGCGTGTTCGAGATCATGTGAAACTGACAATATTCTCCACATATTCTCTCAAAGTGCCCTGCCATGTTTCAGACCAGTTTGTTGAGGCTGTTCTAGTGTTATCGGCTCATTTCGAGCTTTCACGGCGTACATGTTAAAACGATTCAGGATTTTCTTTCTCTTTATTTTGTTTAGACTTTGCAGAATGTACTTTTATATACTCAAGACTTTGGGTAAACAAGATTTGTTTTATTTTTTTAAAAAAAGAAAGTGATTTTAGAGGGGAAAAAAGACTAATGTTCTCACCAGCAAAGACACAAAATGTATGCTGTATGTACAGTATCCACCTGTATGTGAGTATGTGTGTGTCTGTACTTTGTGACTGTTGTGGTTAGCGCACTCTCTGTGTTGGTGTGTAATTTTGTGGATGTGCGAGAGCGGAGTCTTTTTTTCTTTTTTTTGGCTGTGAATTCACACCCCTGGGAGTCGGTCTCCTTTCCGGTTCTTTCAAGTCCATGTCGCTCCGCTCTTCAGCAGGTATAGATGTAAACTATGCAAATTGTTACCTCAATTTATAGAGAAATTTACCTCAATAAAAGGAAAATATTTTTGCATTTTTCTAGAAAAAATGCTTTTCTCTTGTGGCTGCAGTGTGCTTTGTTGTGCTTTTCAAGGTGTCCACGATACGCACACACTTTCAAACACTACATAATAAAGCCACATCTCTGAATATACTTAACATTCTCCCACCTTCAAACAGCCCAGAGAATCCTGATCCAAATATGATTTGTGCTCATTATATTTATCTCAGTTTATAATAAAGGGTGCAACCAACAGAAAAAAGAGCCACTAAGTTGCCGTTTGCAGATTTTGACATTTATTATAATGAACAGTGACCATATATGGAGGAAAGTAACAGGTTAAACAAGCATAGTAGGAAGTTCATGTTATGTCCTGAGGCATTCTGGTCACAGCCATGAGCTCAACTGGAACTAAACACATCAGTACAGAGTAGTCTGAACCTAATGATGTAGCTTTAAGCAATTCCCTATAAATACTGGCCAGGTCATTGTTCTGCATCTTCATATTGCAATCTTCAGGCAATAGCACCATCACAGCAGTGCAAGAATCTGCCTTTAGGCCAACAAAGAATATAAATCCATATACAAATCCATAATCTCTAAATACATTTCTGTATATTATAGCACTGTCATTAAAGCAACAGTCCTCTCCCCTGATGTTAAATGTAGACCACCATTAGTCAACAAGATTTTTATGATCACTGAAGTTTGCTTTAGTTTTGCACTGTAACATAAGACCAATGTAGTTGTAACACAGCACAAAATGTACACAAAATTGTGCATGGTTTTGTTCTTTTTTCAGCTTTGAGATTTCTTAATGGTTTCAAGCAAGTGCCAAATGGTGGCATGCGAGATTTCATTAGTTGTTCACTTTTAGTGTAAAAAAAAACAAATTCAGATACCAAACATGTCTGGTTGATGTTTCTGGTAAAGGCAAGACTGAGTAAACCAATCAGTTGCTTTAACTTGTTCTCAACCCAACATCAGGTCATGGCTTGAGCACTTTAGTCTTTTTCTGAGTAACATGAAGCTGGTTAATGTTAAATTTCATTCCTTTACATAAGCTTATCAGACAAAAAAGTCACATGAGTAATTTCCTCTGTAATACTTAAGTGTCTTCTTGCCTTAATAACAGGATCAAACTTGTCAGGGTCACCCACATCACTTGAGATCCTGTTCATTTTAGCTCCATTTTCCATTAACTTTCTGCTTCATGTTAAAGCAGAACACAGCACTGACACTCCCACATTACAGTGTGACTAGTTCATCAGACGTGATTCACTTTGACTCAACAGTAAAATCCCATGATCTCAATACTCAATTCGGAAATGCTAAACCTGGCCCACTTTGTGGAGAAGTGGGATAAAACTCTTTATATATACTGTTATATGTACTTAAAGGAGGAATATTTTAATGTGACCACATTCAACCTCTCTATATAAATCGTAAAAGGTTTTATTATTGTGCCTTTAACACAGATGTATATATGTGAGTGGCCTCTGTTATGTTTGGCTGGCCTGGTTCTAGTTTGAAACACTCTTTTTCATAACTATGCAGAGCTAAGCTGGTGTATCCTAAATAGGTGGATATATGTTTAATGACATCACGGTGAATGTAACCAGTAATGAAAGCCACTGAATTCAAAACACGCTATTATTAGAGGGCTTGGTTTCTGTACATGGGCCATATAGACTGGGGAGTGAACATAATACATAATATTTTACATAATATATTAAACTCTGGATTTTTTTCCAAAAATGTTGGATTTCCATAAGACAAGGAGACGCCTAATCAAATACTAAAAAATAAATGATTCAAGTGCATACTTTTTGTCTGGTGAGCTTATATCATACACCATGGAAAATAATGGCCACTCTTCAATTTATTTAAGTCAACAAGACTGAAAACATATTCATAGCAAACCCGCTGCGGCTTTAAGCTGAGCTGTGTGCGCACTTTGAGCTCAGCAAGGCTCCTGCCTAAATAGCAGGAGTAAAGTGCTAGAATAGAATTTGTTTTTCTTTACTGGATTGATTTCCAGGCACTCTTATCATGCAATTTTGAGTTGAAATATATTCCCCATAAATCTGGATTGAGGGGACCTGAAAAAACCTCTCTTGGCATGACTGGCTGCTGTAAAAGCAATAGAGAAAAACAAGGCGTGTGCCTTAAAACTGCCTCGATACTGGGGAAAACAGCTGACTAGTATAAATGGCTATGGAATAACTGATTGCTGACTAATTCATCAATCAAACGGGCCAGCACGGCTGTCATCGGTTTCATTATGATAGTAAGAGACGAAAGGCGAAAACATGCACAGGCATATTAAATGTCACTTATTCACTTATTATAATTCATGTTTTAAAAATGGCATATGGAACAATTCAAGTAAGCTATTTCAGAGATATAATTATCAAAATACTTTATATTTTAGAAGCAAAGTGCATATCATTTTTGGTCATTTATTTCAAATATCCTCATGCTATATGAAGCAAAGCAGCCATACTCTTATTTTTAAATTATTACTCATTTATAATTCCCCTTTTGCTAGGCACAGAGTGGAAATGAATGAAAGCAGTGGTCCTCAATCCCAGTATTTTTACATTTCCCTTACTTTAACACACCTGATCCAATGAATCAAGTAATCATCAAGCCCTTCACAAGGTGAGTCAGGCATGTTACAGCAGGCAAAATGCGAAAGGGATGTTGTTTAGACTGCTGACTACAAGTAATGTATATATACATGTATATCTAGATATATATTTTTTCTTAAGTTAAAAAGAGAGAAAATAATTGGGGCCTGTTTTCCCAAAGCTATCTTACTGTTTGGTGTCCATATACTTGATCTCTACCTGCTCCATCTGTATTCTACCAATAGAAACTGTGACATGCTTGCTTAAAAAAACAGACTTACAACAGAATCCATTGGGCAGCTGCTGAATTCCATCAATAAGCATTTGATACATGAACTCAAGTATAAGTACAGAACACACATTTTTAGGGTGGAATGTTTCACTTGCTTTTCCTGGCTCAGGTTCAGTGCCACAGTTTGGTGTGTTCAAAGTATACTGCTCAAAAAAATAAAGGGAACACTTAAACAACACAATGTAACTTCAAGTCAGTCACACGTCTGTGAAATCAAACTGTCCACTTAGGAGACGAGTGATTGACTTGAAGTTACATTGTGTTGTTTAAGTGTTCCCTTTATTTTTTTGAGCAGTATATATATATATATATAATCGTGTAGAATAAAACATTTTAAAGAACTAAAAGTAAATTATGAATTCCTTTTTTGTGTAAGAACCTATATGTCACATTCTCATTTACCTTTCCTGCAAAATCAGGACATACTCATCCTAAAATGTACAAAACACACACAGACACACACACACACAGACACACACACACACACATATGCACACCGTGTGCAAGGTGCGTACTTGTGCCATCCAACCATGCTGTGAATGTGCGAAAGTGTTTTCAGGGTAAATAATTACAGACAGCTGTCAGGAGTGTTAACAGGAATTATGTCTGCTCTCCACTGCTTTCTTCAGACAAAGAAACAGTGTGAGTGTGGAAGTGTAAAAAATGGTGTTTTTAATGAAACAGAACTTCAGTCTCCTTAGTTTCCTTCCTCTTCTCAGTCAAATAGAGAAGTGAGGTTCCAGGCCCAGTTAATTAACCACCAAGCTGCAAAAAATCAAAAACGGTAAATGTCTGACTCTTTCTATGTCTTTTATTATTAACACACACTTTAAAGCAAAATTGTTTTTATTGGCTACAGGACTCCATCGTAAATGGTGGCCGACGGTGCTCACTGCCACTGGGGAAGATGTTCTTTCTCCAAGCTTTAGTGTTGGTAGAAACCCGATCAGCTTAAAGCAGACTGAGAAATGAATGTTTTGCCACAGAGGATGATTTTCTGTGGCTAATATAGAACGCTGCGAGCTTCTTATAAATCGCACGAGATTTACGGTATGATTAGAGGGGCTTCTTCACATTTATGGAAACACACAAGCCAGCCTTTGAAATTCTGCCATTTCCTGCGACGGTCAATAGTACCTGTCACTCACATTTATTGGTTTTGTATGATGTCATTCAAACCAAAATGTACATGGACATTAAAGGCTCTCCACGGTAAATACTATTTTATTAGCAATAATGGTCCGAAATCTCAAAAATAAACAAACCATCTCCATTCAGCCTTGGCAAATTAAACATGAGCTCAAGACTGGCATCCAGCACCCTCTCATTTCGGGAGAAGCTGGAAATATGGCTTTTACTGAGTCGCTCTGGATGTCAGGAACATTGACAAACAGGCTTTTTTGATGAGAAACTTGAAAGCATACGGTTGATTCGTAAATAAATATGAAATTATGAGGATGGACTGTATTGAATGAATTAACACCTGCTTTGCTTTTTGGGTGGTAACTTTGAATAATGAAAGAACGGGCAAATTAACGAAATCAACAGGGCTGCTCTCAGTGGCAAGAAGTGCTTTTGTTCGCAGCTAATTATTCCTCAGGAATGTATTAAAGATTACTCAGGATACGCAGGAACAAATCCTTTAAATGGGCTGCGCATTGTTCCTGCACAATCACCGTCATTTCAGATATGGCTGCGGTAGACCTTGTGAAATTACTCAGTCTTATTGTTCCAGGTCCGTATTACCCTCCAGAGACACCACTCTACTTCCAGGCCCTGATGGAAAAGCCTATAGCAAACCTTTCTCTCTCTCTCTTTCTCTCTCTCTCTCTTTAACATCCTATCTGCAAGACGAGTGTAATTACCAATAGTGATTGGTCATAAACAGATGTGTTTCTTTGTTCAGGAAACATTTCATTACTGGGTTGTGATGGAGTCGGTTAAATTGAAGTGCTTTTCCCAATCACATCAAAGTAAATGCGTGCGGCAGGACTGGTTCGTCATTTGGGTAAAGTCGGAGTTTTATCTCTATTGAAGTTTTATCCTGTGATTTATGGGGTCATGCTGTTGCCCCCTTTCAGAGTGTTTTTCATTCTTTTGAGAGGAACATCTGCCCCGCCAGCCCAAACCTGAAAACAGGCACAACTGAGGTTAGGCCTGATCATCATATCTTTTGAATTCTCCAGACAAGTCCCTGATGAGCACATGCTGACTACCGACCAAAGCTTTCGTATTTCCTCTGTGCAAAAACACAAAGGTCAGCGACGTGAACTGGCCACATGTGGAGACAGTAACAGATAACATGAGAGGTCAGCTGACCCAGTGAAACATCAACCACGAACCAGGAGCTCTTTGGTCTCATAGAACCCTGATAAGCACTTTTCCTTACAGCTATGAACAACTGAGGCCTACAGGAAGAGACCTTCAGGACACTCTGTCTTTTTTCCAGATCAAATCAGGCATCCATTTGATTCTCTCATTATCTCAAATGTATGTACTTCGTAGATTTGTTAGACTGGTTGACTGATGTGTAGTTCTAAAGAAATTAACAAATACATTTGAAATAATTTGAAATGTCCACCATTTTTCAAGGTTTGCATATTTCTACAGATTTGTTGAGATGTAATTAAAGCCATTTAGGGCTGGTTTCCCAGGCAGGGATTAAGCCCAGCCCGGGACTGCGCTGTGTCCAGAATGGAGATTCTTCATTGAAAGAAAAATGTATTCCAGTGTGGGAAACCAACCCTCAGAACCTCTTGATGTGGAACGCTGTGGAGTGGTGCACTGTAGGGACTTACAGACTCTTTTTTTTTTACAGTGGTGGGCAACGGAACCAGGGGTCTCAATGTCTCAAACATAGCCATATTATTTATTATCCAAAACCACTGGTAAATCCACACTTGTCTTTTTATATGTAATGGGATATGTAAAGTGGTACATTTGGGGGAAATTTTGTTTATTTTGTCTTACAGCCCCCTGCATGTACCTCTTTCCCATGGCAAAATAGACCAACAAAGAACAGGAAGTGTTTCCAAACCAACATTAAACAGAATGTCAGGCCTTGGACAGCACATTCGTTTCTGTTTCATGTAATAACTGTGTAGCTTTTAGAGGCATTAAACCCTTTAGATATCTGGTTCCTAACACAATTCTGTTTCTCTTTCTCTAGAATGGAGCATTTCTTACTGAATATTTTTGATTGTTTCCGCAATTTCCTCCAGGAACAATAATGTTTTCCGGTTGTGATTAATTTCACAGCAAAGCATTCTAAGTAGATCTAAACCATTTAATGACTGTACTGTGTGTGTGATTACTGCAGGAGGCTCAGTCCAGAGCACAGGGACTGACCCTGTCTGTCCAGTCGAGCAGGACTCCACCTGCAGGATGGACTCTTCTCTCTCCCTCTTGCGCTCTCTGTCTCTCTCTCTTTCTCTCTCGCCCTCTCTTGCTTTCTCTCTCCCCTCTCTCTTCTCCCGCCCCCTCTCTCTCTACCCTCCCCTCACTCCTCTCTCTCTCTTTCTCCCTTTCTCTCTCTTTTTCTCTCCCTCTCTCTGGATCCTCTCTCTCTCCCCTCTCGTTCTCTTTGGACTCTCTATCTCTTTACTGGCCATGTAGTGATATTGAGCTGCTGCTGCTTTTCTTTAAATCAAGAATAAGCATGTAAACTGATGAAGTGGACTGTAACTGGGCTACTTAATGCATTAAAGACCTTGTGCATTTTCAGGTGATGTCAGACATGCACGTGCTCCTCTGCTGTCCACACGGATTTGTCAGTCCAGATAGGTAGCTATTACAGGTCTGAGTACTGGACCGCGATCCCTCTTTATTCCTCCTCCTCTCTCCAGCCAGACCTCCTATTACAGCCTCGTTACCAAACCTTGTCCTTTGTTTTTTCCAGCTAATTAGTGAGGATTGTGAGTAATTTCACGCCTTATCGCGTGCAGAAAGATACAGAACTATTTGCCATTAGCTCGCTTTATCAGTCCCCATCCATTCCGCCTGGCAGTCTCATTGCAACAGACGAGCTCAGGTCGAGCGCTCGTTTTTGTTTTTTCCCCTCCAACTCGTTTAACACTAAGCCACGCCCCTGCTGTCGTGACTGGTTCGTTATAATCCCGCCCCTTGAGAGGGCAGCGTCTCAGAATGAACTACTGACCAATCTGAATACAGGAGGCGGGAATACGAATATCCAATTAGAGCACAAGAGGGCGTGGTCTGCGTCGATACAGGTGGGGCCAGAGAGTCCAGCAATAGACCACAGACCTTAACTCTCATATCTCACTTTTTGGCCTGGTTATAATTATAATAATAATATTAATAATAATACAAAAATAACAATAACAACCATTGATGCCTTTATACATCTTCAAACCAGAGAGGACACTGATATTGGTCAGTGGTGGGCTGCTCTCTGTCTCTCTTTCTCTCTCTCTCTCTCTCTCTCTCTCTCTCTCTCTCTACGGGTTGGGCTCGACCCCTCCACTGATGGATGCGTACGAAGTTGATAAAGACTGAGTGACCGTGGGAAGAGGCACCTGGCACTGCTCAGTCTTGTTCAGGAGAAGTGTGTAGAGCGTATGTCCGCGTGCTGGTGGAGGGGTTTGGATTGTATCCGCGCGCTCCTCTCTCTGGATTATTCTCTGCATTCAGAAGGCAAGTGTGGACTGATTTAATGGCTCCTTATTCAGGACAGACACGCAGCGGAGAGGTCGGGGTGATGCTGATGTTGTTGTTTGTTTCTGTTGTTGATGATGTTGCTGTTCTTGGTGTTTTTGGGGCACTTTGCTCCACGCGGCACCTAATTGCGCGCGTGCTGTGTTGTGATGGAGCGAAGGTACAGGTGGACAGAACGTGTCGTGTATATTAGCAATAACCGGTGTGTGTGTGTGTGTGTGTGTGTGTCTCGGTCTGAAACCCGTTTGGATCAGTCCGTGCCTGAGGACTCGTGGGCAACGTTCACAACGCGCGTGGACCTTCGTGTCTCGCGTATTTAGCACAAACCTTTTTTAAAGAACACACACACACATGGGAGGACAGACTGCGGTCCCTCGCCCTGTACCACACACACACACATCACACAAACACACACGCGCTCTCGCTCGCTCACCGTGTTCCTACGGACGCGATGAGGACCGACTGCTCATCGCGCTCGGTTGTGTGGAGGGCGGTGTGTCAGCACACACACACACCTCATACAGTCCACGCACACCCGACACACTCACGGTACTGCCTTAAACAACTCACCTGTACGTCCTGCCCTGACCGGGACTGCAGTGAGAGAGACGAACAGAACGAGGAATTAACGAGAGATCAACAAGCAAAAAGAAAAGACAAGGAAACGGAGGGATGGGAGAAACAGGATAGGTGAGGCAGAGAGCGAGAGAGAGAAGAAAGCGAGTTAGAAAGAGTGAAGCAAGAGAGAAACCACAGAAAGAGTAGCGAAAGAGATGGGCGAAATAGAAATACATTTAGACTGAAACAAGGAGAACGATGAACAGAAATAAGCAAGAGAGAGAGAACACCAGAAGGACGTACAGAGAAACATGAGCGAAAAAGGAGAGGGAGAGAGAGAAAGACAGGGAAAAGGAAACAGAGTGATGAGAGAAATTAGATATAGGTGAGAAAAAGAGAGAAATAGAAATAAACAGAAACCCGGAGAACGATGATAAAGTGATAAAGAGAAAGCGAGAGAAGGAGTGAGAGAGTGAGAGAAGGGGAGATGTGAGTACGGGAAGGAGAGGGAAGCCAGGGAAAGTGGGAGAACACCAGGACATTTAGAAATAGAGAGAAACGCGAGAAACAGCAAAGAGAGAGACGCGGGGGAAGGAGAAAGAGTAGGGGAAAGAGATCGAGAGCACCAGAAGAACGTGTAGAGAGAAAGGGGAGAAACAGCAGAGAGAGAGAGAGCGCGCGCACAAGACGAACGTATAGAGCGAGAAACAGCAAAAAGGAGAGGGAGATAGAGGAAGGTGAGGGTCGTCAGTCTGGACGCGGGTGTCTTTGGAGCGGGCTGTGTGTGTGTGTGTGTGTGACTGCAGTAGTTTTGTTTGAGGGGAGTCTCCCTGTTTAAGCCTCTGCTGGATTTATTTTCATATGTCTCTCTCGCTCGCCCGCTCTCTCTCTCTCTCTCTCTCTCTCTCTCTCTCTCTCTCTCTCTCTCTCTCTCTCTCCTCGTCAGCAGCAGCTCCTTCCTCTGCCGCTTCAGTCTTAAACAGAGCTCACACAATCTCACATCCTCTCTCTCTCTCACACACTCGCTCCCTCGCTGCTGTTACACTGAAGGATTTAACGACGTCGAACTTATTGTGGCTTTTGTGTGTGTTTCAGGCTGCATGTGTGAGTGTATGAGTGTGAGAGAGTGTATGTGTGTGTATGTTCTGAGGGACATGGCAGCCCCGCAGCTGGAGAGAGGAGCTGAAGAGGAGCGAGAGAGAAGCTGAAGCGCAGGATGAGAGAGAAATGAGAGAAACCTGAAGACCACGCAAGCTCACGCACACACGACCCTCGTTGAAAGGGGTGCGTTTTTTAAATTATCATTTAGTTTTCTTTCATTTACTCTTTTTCGGTCCCACCCAAAGACGCCGCTCCGGTGAAGAGGAATATTAAGGATTTTTGTCTTTTTTCTTTTTCTTTTTTCGTTTTTGGGACCTTTTTTGCGCAATTCCTGCTCCAGCCCTGAGCGCGAGGATGCGTTGTTGTGGATTAACGCTTGTGCTCTTACCAGGACTCTTGGTGATCGTGAGGGCTTTCAAAAGTGGTGAGTACGAGCATCATTTCTGTTTCCACTGTATTATTGAAGAACATCTCTGTATTATTAACGCTCAGGCTCCTAGACCACATTATAATCCACAGACAGGGTTCGAACCACAGCCTCAGCTCGCACACCACTATAAAAACACGCACCTCCCTTTATTAGACTTATTAGACTTATTATAGAGAATAGCACGTGCTTTTACATGCTAATTTTCTCTAGTTGTCAGGCTGAGAAGCCCCCATTCACACTTTAGACCCGTGTGTGGGATATTGGACAGCAGCAGTTGCTGGATCTTTAGCTGAATATTATTATTATTATTATTATTATTATTATTATTATTATTATTATTATTATTATTATTATTGTTGTTGTTGTTGTTATTATTATTATTATTATTATTATTATTATTATTATTATTATTATTATTATTATTATTATTATTATTATTATTGTTGTTGTTGTTGTTGTTGTTATTAATAATAATAATAATAATACAATTATTTTGGTTTCGCTGTAGAATGGAAGTTTTTTAAAAATGTAATTATTAGTTTTAAAATTACTTTCCACCCCTGTAGCGGTAAATTTATGTACTTTCCCTACCGTGGTGATGGCATAAAGAAAGAAAAATATATAAATAAAAACTTGCACGTGGCTCTTGGCTGTCTTTCACCGTTTTAATATTGTAAAAAAAAGTTAAACCTAACTATCCATGTAGAAAACAGGAGCCCTGTAGCAGGAATTGCCAATGGAAAAAAGTTATAAAGTTGGAATATTGGTACTATGATCATTTTTATGCTTGTGAGCTTTAATCGAACCCCAGAATGTTTGTTGTTATGTCCGGAGAGGCTTTGCAGGCTTTAAAGTTATAATTCTTGTTGTTGTTGTTGTTATTGTTGTTGTTATTATTGTTGTTGTTGTTGTTAATATTATTATTATTATTATTATTATTATTATTATTATTATTATTATTATTATTATTATTATTAATATTACTGCTACCACTACTTCAACTAGTAATACTATTACTACAAATTATATATATTATATATATGCTTTTTACATGCACAAGCTCAGTGAAGTTTATCTAATGATTTGAGTAATGAAAGGCGTTATCATGTATCACCAGAGATCGCCTCATAATAACATACTCATTATAATATTGCCTAAAGACGCGCGACACTAAAACTTCAGGCACGTGCACAGAAATGACAAGCTTTTATTATAGACATCAGACAGGCCAACTGTACAACAGGCAGTTTAAAGTATTGGACATATTTGTTTTTGCACTTCTCCTCTCACGAGCTCCCATGTGCTCCGTGTGTGTATGTGTTTGTCGCGTGCCCTGTTGCTGCAGATAAATGTGGCTGGAACATCAACATCACCAGCGCCAACTACCTGACCTCTCCAGGCTACCCCAGCTCCTACTACCCCTCTCAGAAGTGTGTGTGGGTGATCACGGCGCCTGCAGCCCACCAGAGGATCCTCATCCACTTCAACCCTCACTTCGACCTGGAGGACCGCGAGTGCAAGTGAGTTGCCACGTGCACGAGCGCCACCTAGCGACCCTTCGTTCGCCCTCACCCACACCACTACCGTCCTTCAAGCTGTTTGGTTTCAAACACTAATGCCCACTTCTTGTCGCAGCCTTGATTCATGAGTTTACCTGCCGTTTGGTTTCTTATTCTGTTTGTGTTGAGGAATGATCTGTTCCACTTTAAATGTTACAGATCTTGCGTTGTATTAGATGCAACTGACACTCTATTTGAGGTGGAAGGGATGATTTGAAATTCAAGAAAGCAACTTTGAGATTTGTCATGAGGGCTTAAAGGAGAACTGAGATTCTGTTTTTTCCCCCAAATTTGCACAGTATTTAGTATTTCAGTTCCAGTTTATGAGAGAAATGGTTCGTTGTTGTGACAAGACCAGTCCAACATTAGCAGGGAGCATGTTTTATGAGTAATGTTGATCATAAAGAAACATTATGTTTTCATTTTGGGATTAATTTACCTATTTTGCATGCAATAACATTGTGTGATGTAGCTTTAAGGACGTCTGGTTCCTGTCACCAAAGTTGTGAACAAAGCGCTTTAGGTCACATCAGTGTGTATGTTTTTCTGTTTAGAAAGAGAAAATTTGAAAAAGTTAGTAGAAATGGTCTTTAAGTAAGTGCTTTTGGTTCTAAGAGTATTTGTAAGCCTTGCTATTAGGTAACCTGTGAGAGTACTTACTGCTTGAAAGGAAGGTTAAGCCAGGACAGTTAAGCCATGTAGACACATCCTATTGAAAGATGATTTACAGAATGACATCATGATTCAAGAGCTGATCTGTTGTGTAAATGTTCGGATAGATTATCTAAACACTATGTGTAATGCGAGTTGGAGCCTCTCTCTCTTCTTTCTCTCTCTCTCTCTCTCTCGCACCGTTCTGCCCCATCCGCTTCATTGTTTGTGCCAGAGGGTCTGGAGAATGTTGTCAGAGGACTGTCGCCGTGTGCTTGTCTCTGTGTTACACTATCCTCTCCACCCAGATAGTCTTCTGCCCCGAGCCCTTTTGTGCTCACAGAAAGTCTCATGGTAGCGGCTCCGTTTATCAGGATCTTTACCTCTTTACAGCCCTGTAAACCTACAGAGATTTACAGCTTCAGATGACCCAATGCTGTCTGCACAAAAGGGGTCCGTTTCTTCTGCAGGCTCAGGTTTCCCTACCCAGAGACTAATCCCCCCCCCGCCCTGACCCCAGACACCGAGTCTTCAGATAGGGGCTACTCATACAGACTGGAGTGTGGATGGACTCATGGTGAGGACACAGTGCTCGCCCCACTAATGAAATTATCTCGGACTGACTTTCCTCTGTTTAAATATGCTGAGTAAAAGAATTGGTGCCGGAGGCAGTAAGCGGAAAAATGCATTCCCTCACCCAGTTTGGGAAATAAGGCGTCTTTTTGCAGTTTAACACAATGCCTTCAGCCATTCTAAGCAATTCTCAGAAAACCATTGCAAACATTTGCACATTTTCCTGTTTTACCAAATCTGATACTTTTCTACATTCTAGCCTGAAATCCGTGTGTCGTTTTGTTTATTGCGCTTTCATTTGTTTGTGAGCATTGTAGATATTGCTTTTCATGCCCTGCTGCCAAATGCCCTTATTATGCTTGGAGGAAGGCCAGAGTGCAATTTACCTGTTTTGAACAGTTACGGTTTGTAGACCACAGCATTAAGGGATACTCTAACAGCTAACCCAAAAAGACATCTGTGAAATCTAATCAGCATACCACAGCCCCCAAAACGTTTTCCCATTGAAAAAGCAAATCTGAACCTTCTCTGTAGGTTTATTCCAGGACACCTTAGATCATCCTCAAGCAATCTGTGGTTCCAGTTTTGTTTTCAAGGCAAGAGTGAAATGAAAAAGGCTTTAGAGTTCCTCTCCCCTCCTTAAGCCATCATTTTTAGTAGCTGTGGAGAACTGACATGGGCTTTGAATGTGCTTAGTTTCTTCTCCTTGTTGTGATTGGTGTAAACTTAGGAGAGACACAGATGGAGAAATATGTCTCCTGTTAATTTGATTTGGAGTGGAGATGGGCATCTGTTTGGCGGGTCTGGTGTCTGCAGATTAGGTAGTTTTTTGTTGCTTCTCAGCCGAACTCGCATTAAGGGCCCTTGCATGATGGAAACTGTTGATGTCCGAAATGGCCTCCTTATCAGATGGAAGCTACAGAGGCCGCTTCACTGAGCTGCTGCCGATCTAATTAGCGGCAAATGGAACACACATGTTTTCCGTGTTCCTGACGTGTCCGTTATCAGCAAAGCAAACAAGAAGCACTCCATGTTCGATGGTGGAAGAAAAAAAGCCACTTTGACTGTAACGTGTGCATGGGGGTGTGTTTGGTAAGAAACTTGAGACAAAGTGAGAGAAAGTGGAGCGTGAACTCTATGACTAGATAAGGCCCTAAATGGTTTTCAAGGATGGGTCTTTTGGACCATTGTTTTCTAAGAGCTTGCGAGTTGCGCACCCATGAAGTCGGGAGAGAAAGCTGACCCTGTCAAGACAAATATTTGAACTAGAGTCCTTTCACTGCCTCCCACACTTCTACCGGAGCAAGCAGGTTTCTTCTATGCTGCTTCTAGGAGCTCAACATGTGTTTCACTCACCTTCATCTAAGAGTTGTCATGCCCTCTCTGCAGCAAAGGTCTATAAAAACACACACACACACACACACACACACACACACACACACACACACACACACACACACACACACACACACAC
>JBBPDC010000129.1:25552445-25564907 GCA_037974485.1 Hemigrammopetersius urotaenia
TCACAGACGCGTGATTGACTTGAAGTTACATTGTGTTGTTTAAGTGTTCCCTTTATTTTTTTGAGCAGTATATATATTTTTTAAATTCCTATGTATCAATCTTGTGGAATGCTGATACTGGAACAGACCTGATCAAGAGTTGCAGCTATATATGGGGCAGTTGGTGGTCTAGTGGTTAGGGAGTTGGCCATGTAATCAGAAGGTTCTGGGTTCGCATCCCAGGATAGCAAGTGGCACCACTGAGGTTCCTTTGATCAAGATACCATCCCCACACACTGCTCCCCAGGCGCCCCCTGTTGGTGGCAGCCCACTGCTTCACTTGGTGACTGGGTTAAAAGCAGAGAAAGAATTTCACATGGTTAACGCTTGACTATAAACGGCCATTTTATATTTCATAAATGCAGTAAATTATGTCTCACACAGCTCTACACAAAGTTTCACCTTTGTATCTTTGTAGTCTGCACCACGTATGCACCGAAATACAGGAGCTTCATACCACAACTCGAGCACATTTAACTTTGAATGGAAGCACATTTAAGAGCAACAGGTATTTACAATTCAAAAGGATTTCGGTTTCTTTACATCACTGATTTCTCAAAAAATAGGTTTTCAGAAATAAGTTTATGCATAAATATTCACTAATGGAATTCAGAAACTGCCCAATGGTTTCTACTATAGGTGTGTTTGGACTCTTTCTGTCCTTTTCTATTTACAAACAAACATGTCAGAAATACTGCATGTGGTATCCAACAGTATAATACAAAAACATGGCAGATAGACATCAGGTTGAAAAATACCTGGAGCGTTCCTTTAAGAACATATTATTCTTTAAAGAGAGTGTCCAACATGATCTTTGCTGATGGTCTTGGGATGATCTCAGGACCACAGTGTATGAGGGGAAATCAGGCCCAGGACAGCAGCTAGAGAAGTTAGCCTATCCTCCTGCATAGTTAAAGAGTTAAGACAGCTTTCATGCACAAGCACGGAGTAGCCACTACAGCAGGGTCCAGTGCTGTCTGCAGAGGAAGTACCTGCTTTTGAGTTGGTTTGTAGTTTTTTGCGTATGTACACCACCCATCAAACGTTTAGAGACACCTTGTGTTTTTTTGGTGTTTCTTTTCAATTAAGAAAAAACACCTGCAAATGTTGGGTTAATATAAAACAGCTATTTTCTAATCCTTAAGGGGATTTTAGCTTTAAAGCTCAGCTTCATGTTAAATGTAGTGTCTTCCTTGGTAATGTATATATACATCCATTTCGTATGAAGAGCAGGTTTTCTGAATTTCTGAAAAGTTAAGAATGGATTGATGACGGTGATACTGGTTTCCTCTGAAGTCGTCAATATGTTGAGCTTTTGCAAACTGACAAATTAATCCCTTCGCCATTAAGTAAATACAATAAATAAGTTGATAACTACTATTAAACTATTATTTGTGTTTTGTAGTTATGGGAAAAAGCCAAAGTATGGCCTGAACATTAACCCAAAGATATTAAGGGGCAATTTGAAAAACAATCATTCTGAAAAACAAGGTGTCCTTAAACTTTTGAGAGGCACTGTTTGTGTGATTCTTTTTTTTTCTTTTGCTTGAATCGCACAGCTATATGTGTGTGTGTATGTGTGTGTGTGTGTGTGTGTGCGCATGTGAAAGAGAGAGAGATAGTGACCTTGAAGGTACTGTGTGAATAGAGGAGTCCACACTTTCAAAACCGTTTTGCTTTCGAATCCTGAAATGAAGAAGCACAAAAAACTCTTTTGCCAGCTGTATGTATGATCACAACAGTTCAGAAAAAATACATTAATAAAATATAACCACTGACATGGACAAACGATCATCCAAAAATACTCATAAACTCAATTAGGTGTAACACTTTCTCTGGTGATCAACTGTAACCATTTTGACCAGTTCAGCATAAACATAGATGTTCCTGGAGCATTCTAGAGTTCGGTAGAACAACTGAAAACAAACAAATCATCTGTGGGTGGCAAGGCACTATCAAAAGATTTCTGGGACAGGCACAGGTCACAAGATGGATATAAAAAAAAATCAAAGACTTAATCAATCCTTAGGAGCACAGTAAAGTCTATAATTAAGCAGTTTAAAGCATTTGGTACTACTAGGACCCTAACCAGAGGGCCGTCCTTCCAAACTGAATGTTGGAGCGAGTAGGAAACTGGCCAGAGAAGCAACCAAGAGGCAATTATTGAAGCAATTACAGGAATTTATCGTAAAGAGTGGTCATGCTTGCGTGTGACAACAATATCACAAGCGCTCCACAAATGTGGCTTACATGGGAGGGTTGAAAGAAAAAACAAAAACACTCCCGAAAAGGTCACATTAAGTCTTTATTTAAGATTGCTAAAAATGTACCTTGAAGATTATGTGGCCAAGTAGAAAAAGGTGTTTTGGTCAGATGAGATCAAAAATCGAATAATTTTGGCCTCAACATCAACCAGTACGTCTGGCGGAAAGCTAATACAGCTCAGCATGGAGGCGGTAGCAACCTGCAGTGGGGATGTTTCTCTGCAGCAGGGACTGGGACACCTGTCATATAAGGAAAATGGATGGGCCAAATACCATCAAATCTTGAGTAAAAAAACAGTGCCCTCTGCCAGGAAGTTGGGAAAAAGACCCAAACATAACAATGACCCAAAGCACACAGCAAAACTGAACACACATTGACTGCAGGCGAAAGGGTTAATCTCCTTGTGTGGCCTGATCAGAGGCCAGACTTAAAACCTACTGAAATTCTGCGAGATGACTAAGACTGCAGTCCACCAGCAGTCACCATGTAATCTGATCGAGCATAAACAGTGAAAGAATAGCGGGCAAATCTGCACAGTCTAGATGGGCAAAGTATTCCAACAGGCTGTATATTAAGTAAAAAAAAAAAAAGGAACTCAAAAAGTGATTCAACAATGTACTGATACAGGAGGGTGATGTTTTGTATCCATCTCAGTGATTCTGTATTTTTCAGAACTGTTGCTATTGTATCTTTCACTTGGATGTTACAAGTTGCATTGAGTAAATACAGTGTCACATTCCCCACTAGAGGTCGCCCTTGTTTCAGTTGCTTTAAAAGACTTTTAAGTTTAAATTATGACAGCAGCTGTTCTGTGTTGAGTTCGTATATTTAAGTTCCATTATATTTAGTCTCTGTTGTCTGTCGTTTACCGTAGGTGTTCCTACCCTTTGTTCATGTTCTGGAAGAGAGTACTGGCCATTGTGCCTTCTTTGTTTTTTAAATAAAATCCTATCGAGAGAAAATGACATATAGCTCGAAAAAATGTTTCTGTTTGTGTGTCTTCATTTCAGCTGGAGGTAACCATCACTGTGTCTTCATTTCAGGCTGCAAAGCAAGTTAACATATTTTGAAGGGTTGTTTTTTTTCTATATCCCCTGTATTCCACAAAGGAACAGAGCCCCCTTGTGGGTGTCAGTAGTCATCTCCTCGGCTCACTACCTCTTTGCAGGTGGACCTGAGCAGGATGGTGTGTTCAAACTGTGCGGTGTAGGAGCCCTTGGTGTCGCAGAGCGGTGGGTAGGGATCGATGATGCCCAGA
The DNA here is from genome assembly GCA_037974485.1 of Hemigrammopetersius urotaenia. Lineage (NCBI taxonomy): Eukaryota > Metazoa > Chordata > Actinopteri > Characiformes > Alestidae > Hemigrammopetersius > Hemigrammopetersius urotaenia. Next base: position 25,556,008 of record JBBPDC010000129.1, read on the forward strand.
TCACACAGATTCTTCAGAGCCATCAGGTACTTACTCTCCCCAAGCCGGTCCAGCCAGCGCCGGCAAAACGCAAGAGTACCAAAATTCTCATTCACCACATTCAGTAGATGCTTTGCTCTCGGCAGCCTGGAGGAAGAAAAACAACTTTCGGCTTCTGCTCAGTACAGAATGTGTCTGTGTGTGCTGTGCTCTTATACTGAAGGTTCTTATACTGAAATTCTCATTCATTTTTAGACAGTGTTAGAATGCAAAATCAAACACAGAGTTCCTGTTGGAACAAAATCTCAAATCCACTAAAAGCTAATGTAAAAAAAAATATTCAGTAATTTTTGATCATGAAACAGCACAATATAAACAGCACTTTATAATTTCAAATGAGGTAAAAGGAAGATAAAGGTTTTGTTCCAACATTGACAATATGTCTTATTTTTTAGTACCTACATGTAATCATAACATCTCCTCTATGTTGGAACCAAAAAGCCTAGAAGCACATTCTAGACTTTCAGTGTAATATAATCTACTAAGATGTTTTTCTAAGCCATTCTGTTCTGTTGGTCTAACGAAATTTTACTTTAAAATACACAATGGAAAATAACAAATATTGAGATATCAGAGATTTCTTTGTTCCCACAGCAATAACATATATGGGTGGTGTACAAGAATTTTTAAATCTTAACACCTAAACCTAAAATGAACAGCAACCCCCAAAAATAGCTTTCAGTTGTAAACAAATGATATGGAGTACAAAGTCAGGGCCATTTTGCTGGTCCTGCAGGGTAGGCCTGTTTTTCTTTGGCTGGAAACATATAAAAGACAAACACTCTTACCTGATTGGTACATGTCCTACATCAAAGTTCTTCATGTAATGTGAACAGTCCATGTCATCATGTACCACTCCCTTCCCAGTGCTGCCAAACGTCTCAATGGCATACACCTCACCCTCCTGTACGCACACAAACCCCAGCATGTCTTCACAATGTATGATACACATGAAATGGGTTGGAAACTAACATACAAAGGATCAAAGATCAAGACTAAACCACTATGAGAATAACAACTTCTAATGACTTCTAATGAGTCTTTGAAACCTCATGGTTTTGTAATGCTCAAACGCACATTTTAAAATTAAGCACGAGGAAACAGCAGTATGTTCAAATCCTGTGTATATGACATGGTTAAAGAGAAAGATATTGGGATTTGGGTCAACACACCAGTCCAAAAATAAAGAGCACAATAAATAACTGGGTCTTCAGGTACACAGCAGGTCATAACAGTCAAAAGAGAAAGCTCAATGACACTCTCTGTCTCTCTTTCTCTCTCCCCATACTCTCTCCTGGACAAAACTAGACTTAATGGATGAGAAAAATGCAGCCGACCTACCTCCATCCGAGTGGCCTCTCCACCTTTTACAATGGGCACCGTCTTTCCAGCATGTATCCGATACTGACCGATGGAGTGGCCATTCAGATTGCGGATTGGTTTAACTGGAGGTAACCAAAAATATTCGTATGTATCCATACGCTCCAAATCATTTAAATAACTGTTCAGCTTACTGACACAATGTCCAAATCAGGGTTTGTACACAGAGATACTAAGCTGCTTTAGAAAACATTATTATCTATGAAGGTTTACTGTCGTTGTTCGTACCTTGGTAGGTTTTCCCGTCCAGCTCCACCTCATACGATTCCATCACTTCCTGTATTGATTCTCCAATGTCACAGAGACGTACATCTATCCCTGCACACTGTAGAGCGAACAGGCGACAATTACACTTACACCAGTGTCATACAGCCAAACATCATTATCTGCAACCACATTTCTGGGCTCATGGTCTACAGTCTATGGTGTAATGGATTTCCAACAAATCCAAGTACACTTCATATCCAACTTCAGGGGGTTTTAGTGGGTTTCCACCTTTTGGCTGCAGTAATGACCTGCTCTGTTGGTAATGACCAGCTCTGCACTAGATGCTGGAACACTTATTATTGATTTGATTACATTCAGCCACAGGAGCATTAGTTAGGTGAGGTACTAATGTTGGATGATTTGTTCTGGATCACAAATGCCATTTCAAATCATGCCAGCAACAATGTAGGAGCTCCTAAATGATACCAGGACTGAAAGCAGCTCCACTGCTTCACATCCCAGTGCTGAGGTGCTTATTACCCTTATAGTTGATGCCTAGTGACCTTAGGCTCATTAGCGGCTGCTCTAAAGCGTCCCAATCTACTCCCAATGCTGTCCTGTGGAGGTTATACAAGCTGTGTGTATTTGCAGTATAAGCAATGGGTGCACCTTAAAGTGAATGTGCAAAAATAATGCCTTCACTTATGTATGTTACATGAAACTGTATGGCCAGATAAGATCCAAATACCAGCAGGATCAAAACAGCATACAGATATACTGAACAACACAGCTCTCTGTTTATAAAAGTTGGTGTTCAATTTCCTGTGCAATTCCTTCCTGCAATACCCTCCAACTGTGGTCCCCAACCTTTATTTTGTCACGGACCGGTTTAATATCAGAAACAATTTTTACGGCCCGGCCTTTAAGGAGTGGCAGATAAATACACTTATACGTATTTATAAAAATAAATGATACGCATAAAAATGGGAATATTTTAAAAATATAATAATGGGGTATCTTTAAAATATACTAATAAACGTAAATCCAATGTGTACTCGCAGATTTATTAACAGGATTTTCAGAACAACGAGCCAACAACATAACCCGGGTAACATCCACGTTTTTTTTCTGTGCAGCCCGCGGACCGGTACCACATGACCCGCGGCCCGGGGTTTGGGGACCACTGCCCTCCAACACACTCTACTGTTCATATGCCACAAACATTCTAGAATACAGAAAAGAAAAAACAAACAGATACAGACACACACACACACACTCACACTCACACACACACACATCCACATACCTTGATTCCAGTGTCGGTGGCATCTCTTACAGCTTCCAGCAAATGGTCATACTTTGGGTTAAAGGTGACGGTGAAGGCACAGTCAATAATCCTACCTAAACACAGAGAGATCAATACATTTGTAGGTTGAAAATGTGTGTGTGTGTGTGTGTGTGCAGTTTCTGAATGAGTGTGCAGAAAGTTCAGTGCCACTATGAAGTGTGACTTTCACATCCTGTGTATACCTATAGTGCTGTGTGCATGCATGTGTGTGTGTTTGGCTGTGCTTACCATTGATGTGTGTGCCAAAGTCAATCTTGCATATGTCGTTGTACTGCAGCACGGTGGGGTCTCCAGCATTAGGGGTGTAATGAGCAGCGCAGTTATTGAGAGAGCAGCCAGTGGGGAAAGCCAAACCTGCATTCAACCCATTCTCCTTAATCAGCTTCCTACTGCACTCCTCCAAACGCTCACTGAGAGAGAGAGAGAGAGAGAGAGAGAGAGAGAGAGAGAGAGAGAGAGAGAGAGAGAGAATTACCATAAGGCTTATGCTAAATGCTTAAATGTATTTTAGAAACAATGGTTTAAATGTTTTTTTAGATTTTTTTCCAGTAAGGTCTCAGTATGTGTGTCTTTTTCTTGCCTCCTTGAAAAGCATCCCAGGTGTTCATTCCTTTTTGAGAAAGAATAACACAAGGCCTGGTCAGGGACGGACAAGCAGTTGTGTAGTGGTTGATGGACACTCACCAGATGTCGATCATGCTTAGACCTGGTTTGATCCAGCTCTTGATGTACTGCCGCACCTGCCGATGAGCCTCAGCAGCCTGGCGATAATCATTCCACACTTCCTCGCTGGCTTTATCTATAGCACGCTTCTCCTCATTGCTCATCCGCCATGCTGCACTCCGCCTGGACACACACACAAATATATAAACTACTATTAAAAATTCTGTAATCACTGTTCTAACAATATAAAAACAATTTTGGTGCAGATAAATGTGGACTTTTGCTATAACAAATCCAGAAAGCTTTATATTTACTGATTAAAGAGCTATTCAGAATAATTATGTAACAATAAACTATTATAAATAGAAAATTCCAATGTATTTTTATTTTACAGTTAACATTGTCTATAGTTGTTCCCAAAGTACTCGTGAACAAATCACTGATCTATAAAGTGGCCAGCCAGGGGCTGCACAGACAGCTGTTCCCCTGCCTTGCCACCAGAGGGAGCGCCAGGGCTGGCGCCATCGCTTGTTTCAACTGGAGGAGGTCAAGTCTTCTCCCCCTTTGAGATCACTCTGACCAGCAACACCTAGGCTGTCTCCCCTTGCACGATCATTCTTCAGTGGCATCTTCATCAGCAGGGTTTGCAGACATGCCGATCAGTAAGAATTTGGGTTAGCATGGTATCAGAATGAAGAACCGCCGCTAATTCAGCATTTGCAGATTTTCTCAGAACCTAATAACCTAATAATTGTTCACAGAAATTCCATATAATTTCATGCATTTTATTTTTATGCAAATTATTAAGAAAAATAATTTACTCATTTTGTAGCTTAAAGATTAACATAATATAACTGTATACATTTTTTGGTACTGTCGAGAGGACACAAAGAAAGCGTGGTCTGGGATGGTGAAAGTCCACTGTACTTAGAGGCAGGAGGCTTGAAAGTAGCAAATCCGAGATCAATATTTATTTCTCCTTGCTGCTGACTGGCTGCTGCCCTTTGATGCATCTCTGGCAGAGAGGCAAATTTGCGTTTTTTCCACTATTTGCGGGTGCTCTTGGAACGTGACCCCCCGCAAATATCAGGGATTTAGTTGTATCTCCAGCGTTTTCAGATATTCTGGCACCCACCCTCTGTTTCCCTTGTGTTTGTCTCATGTAGACTTTTTTCCTGTGTCCATCTCATCCTGACTGTTTCCCTTGGTGTCCATCTTATCTGGACCATTTCCCCTTTTGTCTGTCTCATCCGGACCTCCCTCTTCTCTTAGATATCGGGTGTTCCGTCACCCAGCCTTAGGCCCCCTTTGGGCACCCCCTTCAAACCCCCTTCAGACACAATATCAGAAACGCATCCAGCACACTTTGTTTCGTCTGTAATTCTTTTCTCTGAGGGACTTATAATCTGTTTTTCACCGTCATAACTATAAACAGTGGTAGCAGCTGTCAGAATTACTGGACATTGGTGAATTTATATAGATAAGACATTTAATACCAGAAACGTGAGTCTATTTGAAAAATAACTCCTTGTGTGTGATGAGTTTGGTATCCAGTTTGCTCAAAGGTGCCTCCACTACTTGTTATCAATATTAATAGCTATAGTGCAGAAGAAGAAGCCAACTTTAAACATCAACCAAGTCTTATCTGATTGCATACATTTGTAAAACTGTACATTTGACTCATGCAAGCATACACACACAAATGAAAACATTTTTAGAGTTTATAACACTCAAAGTAAACATGAATGAGCTAAAATCCACTGAGTATTCCAGTAATTGTGGTGGTTTGGCACAAAAGATGTTTGGACGTCATAAAGTTGCATGTGTTTAGGTTGAAGAAGCAAGATAAACGGGGGAGAAGATGTAAGCCTACATATAAATGTGAGTATATATGCACTCTCCTTATTGACACTGTTTACAGAATGACTACCTTTAATAATACTAGAGTGTCAGTGACCTCTACATCAGGTGCCTCAGCAAAAATATAATATAATATTACACAGAGCACAGGGTAATCTGAGGTAGAGCACATTTCAGACGGGACAAGGTGATCTGAGGAGATGAGAAGAGGACAAGGGACGAATTACAAGGAGAGTGAATGAGAGGAAACTTATGTCAAAGAATGTTGACACATTTTTTATGCCTTCACTAGTTCAGCACCATTTTGGGTTAAAACATCAGCCTTGATGGGCGACTGGCCGACCGTAAATTCTGAGTAACACAATATTACACGCAGATGTATGTTGCTTTTAGCACATCTGTGTTGAGAATGAAGATATAAAACAGAAGGATAGAAATAAGGCGAAGACAGTAGAAAAGATTTTAAAAAGACAGATTAAAAAGAGACCCCAAGTTTCTTACCCGTCCCGTGAAGGGGGATATTCACACTCCTCTCCAAAAGGAAACACTCCACTGGGGTAAAGCTCACAGATGGGCACAGTCGGAGGATCAGTCTGTGTTTTAGCTGAAGAGAGACAGTAGTGTGATCAGAAAGATCTTATTACACAATTATGCAACTGAATGTCTTTGTTTTCACAGATTTTCCTAAAAATGTATTACGTATTATGCTGGAATGGTAACGTCTGGATATTTGAGTGTACACCCATGTGACATTAAACTTAATGCAGTATATTATAATACAATATAAAAAACAATGGTTGTAAGTAGGGATGCACCAAATTTTTTTTTGACGAATCTGAAAACCGAAAATGAAGAAACACTTGGCCAAAAACCGAAACACCAAAAGAAATTATACCAATTATTTGTAATATTGCCATTATGGCTGAGACTGTGTGTGCTCAACGTAAAAGTCAAGTATTGCAATTGCATAAATGAACATTCATGGTTCAAGTAATAAATCTATTACAATCTGTTATTTTGCATTCAAATCAAATATTTCACTTGGCCCCACTCAGGAATAGCCTAAAAGCAAGAAATATTATCAAATTAAATACCTCCTCTCATAAAACAAGTGAATTCAAGTGCATTTTAATATTCTGAACGAAGTGTATGAACAAAGTGAATTCAGAACAAGTGCTTTAAAAACAGTTGAAAGATATGACAATATTCTCTGTAGGCTTTTAACAAAATAGTGTATTAAAAAACAAAGACTGGCAGCCCATCTATTAACTGTAATCACTGGAAAACTTTCTTGCCTTTTCAAAAACGTCCACCACAGACGGAGTGGGTGTGCTCGAAGGGTGTTGCCTCTTCTGCCGATCGGGATGTTTTGATTTTATATGATAAATTAATCCCGACATTGAGAAAGTATTTGTGGAAGCACACCCTCAAGAAATTTCAGCTTTGCGCTCTTTACAAACGGCTTTCCGCATGTCTTTCTTAGATATGTATCGAAATGCGCAGACATGGCAGACACGTTGACTCTAATCCAGTTATAAGTCATGACTGGACAATTAGGAACTCTCAAAAATGAAGTATAAAATACACAAAGGCTTTTCTCCAGCCATGTTTAAGTGTGCGTATGATAAATCAGTTTTAGGGAGGTTTTATGGAATACACATCAACCAGCCGTATTGGAAACCACCTGTGGTAACATTGTGCAGGTCCACTTTGTACTTCCAGTACAGCTCTGATCCTTTGAAGCATGGACTCTGCAAGACCTCTAAGTCCTGATCCTTTAAGTCTAGCTTAGTGTATCCAGCACATCCAACAGATGTTCTCTTGGATCTGGGAAATGTAGAGGCCAAGTCAACCCATTGAACTCTCTTTGTCATCAAACTATTTCTGCAGTGCAGAAGCTTATATAATCCAGCTGAAAGTTTGGCAGTAACATAACATTTAAGCCACGGGTGAAGTGAATAACTGATTATTTCGTTACAATGGCACCTGTCAAGGGCTGGGATACATAAGTCAGCAAGTGACAGGTTCTTGTGGACAAGTTGGTGTGTTAGAAGCAGAATAAATGGGCAAGCATATGGATCTGAGCGAGTTTAACAAGCCAGAGGTGTTATGCTGGCACAAGGGGGGGGCTGCATAATATTAGGCAGGTGATTTTAATGTTATATTTATCATCTATAGATCAGTCTTTACTTTTGTATATTTCAGAAAGAGAGAGAGATAGTTCAGTTAGGGGAAAGTATTCTGAAACATGTTTTCTGTTATTTAATATACTTCTAGTGCATTTATTCACTTTACATCTAAACACTTTTGACTTGTACATGAGGTTTTTAGATACTATATTAAAACATACCGAAGAAAAACTGAATCTTTCAAAAAAAACAAAGGCCTCCAAAAGACCAAAGAAAGCTCATTACTGGTTTCCAAAAAACTTGAAAGTGCTTGCATGACTAGTTCACATGGCTAGAATCACATTAAAAACCAATCTGAACCGCAATGTTGCAAAAGGCTAATTACATCCTACCCCAGATGTCTGTAAGTGTCAACAACAGCTTTCCAACTATTTTTTAAAATTTCTTTAAACCCATCTTTGTTTATGCTTATGAAGACATTCTTTTTTATATTTATAAGTACAAAGTTTAAAAAAAAAAAACATTATGTGAGTAAATTTGAGGTGGATGTACTGGAACTTAAATTAATAAACAAACACGAAAAAAGACAATTATAATTAAAAGCAAAAAGAAAAAAATACATATCAAGTCTATTCTCAAAGTCTAACAAAAACTAAATTGACTGAATATGTTTGTTGTGCCTATGAAGCAGCAGAATATACTTTTATAAACTACATAATGTATATACTACTGAACAATCTATAGTTGCTTGATTATATGGTGTTTGATTAAGTGAACAGTGAGCCTGAAGTTCACAGGGTTAATGCAGGATCTGAGCCTCTATGGAGAAGACTGTGGCATAAGAGAGGGTTTACAGAATGGAATTAGCACTGCAGGACTTTCCCAGGAGTAAGGCAAACTGGCCCATTGCCAGTCCACTGCACTGGTCTGCCAGGCGTGACATGAGCACAGCCGCTTGCAGCAATAGCTGGCAGGGTGACAGGAGCAAGAACTCGGCACAGAGTGAAAAAAGCAGCATAGACGTACGGCTTTTCTTTTTCTTTGCCTTTTTCTTCTTCTTTTTCCCAGTGGCGTTATCTCCCTCTTCTCCATCTGAGACAAGAGCAACACAAAAAGCTTTAACACACCAGTCAGCAAGTGGTGGGGTTCATGTTATGTGTGGAAACGAATTCATGCACATGCTGGACTTCTTCATCAAAGTATCTGGAAAGTAAGTGGACTTTAAAAAGGAAAACTCCAACATTTTTCAACCTATGTCTATTTGCTGTATAGCG
>JBBPDC010000129.1:25566664-25581664 GCA_037974485.1 Hemigrammopetersius urotaenia
CACACACACACACACACACACACACACACACACACACACACACACACACACACACACACACACACACACAGGTGAATGAGCCCATAAGCAAAGTAAGTGCTAACTGTGCCAGGTGCATTCCTCAACAACTTTATCCTACAGGGGAGAATGCGACGGACTGAGTGATGCTTGTCAGTTTGGATCCTGGACAATTCCATCGTACATAATGGATCCAACGAGATGGAGAATCTGGCACAGATATAGACCATTCACATTGTCCTATAACCTTGAGAACATGGCACACTGAACCCTCTGTGTCTAAACACACTCAACACAACACACACAAACTAAAGCTTGATACCATATTGGGATTGTTAAAAATGGCTCATAGCCTCCCCTTTGAAAACGGGGGATATGTCCACACTCTCAAAAAAACACTTGTATCTCCAAAGTAGTGATTTCACAGGAGAAGGAAAAAGCACTCACAACTTACAATGAAAATGAATGAAGTTACTTCCAAGCAGTTTTGGACTTTTTCCATCGCTATGTTCGTCATAAAATTTTACACAGCGTAATTGGCAGTGACACCGTGTATAAAAGACATAGACACATAAACAAGTGACAAAAATTGAGAAAAAGTTTGTCCCAATATTGACAGTAGGCTGGCATGAACACTCAGTCAATAACTGAAAACATTAATTCTTGAATAATTAGGCGATTAGTCTGAATGACACATAAGAGTGTTCCCAGATTAACCCCAGTTAGCTACATATATGTATAATTTGGAGATCAGGCTCTTGCTTCTTGCTCGATCCCAAGAGGACATTCTGTCCCTTGACAAGAGAAATGGTTTCTGCTGCTCTGCCACTGTTCACTGCCTTTACATGATTCTGTGCTTTCTGCGTTTTCTGTAACAGTCTGTGGTTAAGTGAAATAAAATATTCTTTGTTGTAAATTGCATGCATGTGATTTCATGACACATGGACCAATAGAAGTGGGCCAATAATTTTTTTTTCTTTTCCTATAAATTTACAATTAAGAAGAAGATAAATGTAAAAGCGTTATCTCAGATCAGATGACAGCAAAATTGTCTAGCACTGCCTAAGAGTGTACATTTTATTTTGTCATTATTTCATTTCTTATTGGAGGCAAATAGGTCCAACATATAGAAAGGCAAGGTATTTCTGTATCACGTATCATTTTGCTTATAAACTGTTAAGTGTTGTGACTGAGGGGCAAATATTTCATTAAATTAAACTCTAATTTGCAAACAACACCTTCACCTCAAGCCTGTAATAATTTACTGTCCATACATTGAAACAAAATGGAAATATGTCCTTAAAACTCGACAGCTATTTAAAATAAAACAAACACTACAACATGGATTATATTGTAAGGTTAACGTAAATGGTAAATTCATACAAATAACAAATAGCTGCAGAGATAAACTGTTATTATATTGGAATAAATTTGGTCAGAAAAGCATTCCAAACTGTTCTAAGTCTTTGTCATTGCCACACAGCACTATAAAGTGCAGTGCTATAAAACAAAACACAAAATGTGAACATTATCGACTAAAATGACTGAATAACATGCATTACCAGGCTTTTATACTGACACATGTAATTGAGGTCCGGAATGTTGGGTCACTTCTGGTGGAGAGAACATTCAAACCTATCTTGACATCTTCATCTTCAGTAATGCGGAAACTTGTGGAGTCTTTTGGAACATCTATATCAGCATTTCCAGCTCCATTCCTGGAGTCCACCTGCAGTGCACACTTCACTGTTTTGCCTTTTCCTGCACCTGGTTTTCAGCTCACGATCTCAAGCTCAAGTATTTGATTCAGAACAAGAAAAAACTGCAGAGAAGACTTATCTCGGTGCCAACTTCTGGGCAAGTGCACTGAAAAAGAAGGATGTACTGAATTGACCTGCTTCAAAAGTGTAGCCTACATCTTTAATATACACTATATGGACAAAAGTATTGGGACACACCTGTTTTCCAGGTTTTGGGCTATGATCCATACTTCTTGTGAAGGACACAGAGCCCTGACCTCAAGCCCATCCAATACCTTTAGGACTGTGAGCCAGACCTTCTCGTCCAACATCAGTGTCTGATCTCACAAATGCTCTAGAATGCATGGGCACAAATTCCAACAGAAACTCCCAAATCCTGTGGGAAGCCCTCCAAGAAGAGTGGAAGCTGTTAAAGCTGCAAAGGGGGACCAAATCCATATTAAAGTATTATGTGTTGGAACGCAATGTCATCAAAGTCCCTGTTGGTGTAGCAGTCAGGCACCTCAAATAGTATATAGTACAGTTACAGACAGTTCCATGGTTCAAACAGATACGACTGTGGATGGTCATATAATGTTTAATCTGTCCTATAGATAACCCTGATCTGTCTGCATTCAAACATGTGATGGTCAGGCGTCCCAATATTTTGTCAATATAGTGTATATCTAATAAAATATACAAAAAATAACTTATTTACTTTTTGGTCTATTTATTTTTGGCAATGACTGTTTTGATTTATGACAGACTCGCTTGCTGCTGGACTGAACCTGAGCAGTAAGGAAATGTGGATTAAAAAAACAAAAGACTCCAGCACTGATCAGTGAACTGAGTCTAAGGACAAATTTTGCTGTCTGTAGTGAAACTAGCGAGAGTAGAAGAGTAATTTAGCACACAGCTCATGCCTTCCTGTTCCAAATGCAGCATTAAAGTAATACACACACTCTCTCTCTCTTACCTGCAGAGGAAGCTGTTTTGCTCTTCTTTTTCTTTCTTTTCTTCTTCTTTTCAGGGTCTGTCTCCCCATTCACAGCAGCACAGAGCAGCTCTCGGTCCGGCTCTTCCATCTCTGCAGTTGGGGGAGAGAGCATTATGGGAGGGTCTTCGATGGTGATGAGAATGATGGTGGTGGTGGTGATGATGATGATGATGAAAGCAGAATATTAATGAGCCCGTTCATTTGAAACCTTCTGTAGCTGTTAGGACTCAGCCTGCTCTTCCACACCTCACCTTGAGGACATGCACTTGAGATATGCCATCCAAAAGCATGCAAGTTACAGCACTACTGAAACCACACACTGATCCTCCGTCTGCATTAATGCGTCTGAACGTCCTTTAGCCTTATCAGCACAAATACGTGCCAGTGCTTCATTGCCTGTACCGTTAGGTTGCAGTTCTTAATAGTGTCCAGCAGGTGACAGCATCGCCCCCATTTTGCATTGTAACAATCAAGATAAATAAATGAATTAGTAAAACTGACATTAGGACAAGCATTTATACACTAAACTTAAAAAACAAAGATGTATGTATTGAAACATGTATTAAAATACGAATATATATACATATATATTTATTAATATATCTCGCTAACTCCGTTCCAGTTCTCAAAGATGTTGAATGGGGTTGAGGTCAGGGCACTGTGCGGACATGTTCTTCCACACCGAACTTATCCAAACATGTCTTTATGGAACTTGCTTTGTGCACTGGGGCCCAGTCATGCTGGGATAGAAAAGGGTCTTCCCCAAACTGTGTCCTCAAAGTTGGAAGCATGGCGTTGTCCAAAATTTGGTATGCAAGCATAAAGATTGGGCTCACTGAAAAAGAGGTGTGTCCCTATACTTTTTGTCCATGTACTGTTATATGTATGTCAAATAAAACAAGTTTCTTTCATGACATGGATATTTTCTACTCCAGTATGGCTGTGCCCCAGTGCAAGCAAGTTTCATAAAGACATATGTGGAAGAACCCTGACAGATAGCCCTGACGTGTCTACATTCATGTTCTACTGCTATAGCTACCCCCAACCTTCATCAACCATGCCTTGACACACACCATCCAGTGTATTTATTTGCAGTTCTACAGTGTAGATGTAATTATTCCAAAAATACCATGATAAAATACCCAGTGCCACACAGCTTGTATTTAAAGAGGTAAATATGCTGCTGGAGTTCAAGCCGCTATTAAGATCAGTTTAATTGCTGAAGGCAAAGGTCAACACTGGTTCAATATTTCTGCATGATTCAGTAGACTTCAGTGTGGGGTAAATATCCGAAACTACAAAAACATGTTGCTAAAAAGCACAAAGTAATTTAATTGCTATAAAAATCCACTTCTTTGAGATGTTTTGACATATTGATATTGTCTGTGTTTTACATTTACAGTGCAAAGAGGCTGGAGATTTTTCTAAAACAGAAAATAAATAAAAGAAATGCAGATGTGCAAATTTAATTCAAAGGACAATAAAGCAAGGGCTATGAAATTTCACAGCTTCCCAGGGGAAAGGAGGAGGACAAACACAGGCTTACAGAGCTAAACCAGGACAGTCTGAATAGCTGAATAACCTCTACCTACCTACCTACCTATCAGACCACATTACAGAGTGCAGGACACCAAGATTGACTTGAGGACATTTTTTTTATTATTTCACAAATGAGATGGGAAGTGGAGTGCAGAAAAAAAAACTGGTACAACCATTAGAAAAGGCAAAGTTGGTGTCGAGTGAGGACGCAGACAACTCACACTTGTTCACTCATTCGGCTGCTCGCTCACACGCACTGTGTCCGTCTTGGTCACGACAGCTGTTGAAGTGCAGGATTACACATGGAAAAAGAATCGAAAGCAGCGTGGAACAAGAGCAACACGGCAACAGGTTCACAAGAGAAGAACATTTACACAGAGATAATGACGCTTGTACGTAGGATTGTCTCCAGAATTCCATTCTCACTGTAAAATCCTGTGAAAAGGCCTCAGCGTACAGGCCCAAAACGTTCACCCCATAATCAGAGAACAGTGTTTAAGGCATTAATAGTTATTAACTAGGCTTAATCAACATTCATGTACTGCTCCTTTGATTGTTTTTAATGAATTGTGTTCGTAAAAAGAATATTAATAGGTAACAAATTATCCTTATAATGACTAAACTCATTGTTTCTTCTCAAATAGATCAATTCACCTGGGGCCTGCTTCACTAAAGCTGGATTCGGGGCTTAGCCAGCTAACTTTAGGCTTAGTTCCGTCAATATTTTTTCTTGTGAAGGTGGATCACTTTTATATTGAGCTTTGTGAGACATGCCCCTGGATAAGGCAGGTTGCCAAAAGTCCAAGGACCTGACAATGAATCAGAATAAAAAAAAGGGAAATCCCAGTGCTAAAGTACATTTAAACATGCTTCCATGGCTGCCCTACAGACAGCCCTGACCTGTCTACTGCTATAGCTACGCCGAACCGAAAAATGCCTCAACAGACACATCATCCAGTCTATTCATACGCAGTTTTATAGTGTAGACTTAATTATTTCATAAATTCCATGGTAACAAACTACCAAGCACCACGGAGCCTGTATTTAAAGAGGTAGGAATGGGGTGCTGAAGTTCAAGCAGCTGTTAAGATCAGTTTACTTGTTGGGGAAATTCCAACAACTTTTTTTGTGTAATTCAGTCCAGACACAAACAAGTCACTCAGAGCAGGTTGATGAGACATGGTGCAGTGTACAGAAGCTTACCAACATCATTCTTTACAGTGACAGTGATAGGAATCAGCAGTCATGCACGTACAGGGGTATTATTTGCTATCTAAAATGACCAGTGAACATTGTAATGTTGATGGTATAACAGGAGTTATTCTCTTTGTGTAACAGTTTGCCTCACTATGCCCCAAATATGCATTTTCGATGTCTAGAAACCAGTCTCAGCCAACTGTTTTTGTAACCATTGTTGTAAAAGCTTCCCATTAGGTATCTTTCAATGGAATTAAACTCTCCAGCTTTGTGTTTAGGGAGCTGCCCCTGTGATCAGAAGGTAATGGGTTCAAATACCACGACTGCCAATGACACCACTGAGGTTCCTTTGAGCAAGGTACTGTCCCCACACACTTCTTTCCCAGTGCTGGCGGCCCACTGCTTCACTTAGGTGAATGGGTTAATGGCAAAGAAGAATTTCACAGTGTGCTGTGTTGTGGTGTGGTTTATTGTGTTCACACGTGACAAAACTGGCCGCTTTACTTCAGACATCTGAATCCTTTCACGACTGCTGCGAACAATTTTGACTCAGCAAGCCTCTATGGAAAGATGCCACTCTGAATGACTTTTATAACTTAATTGAGCAACAAAAAAAAAGTAATAACCCTTAAAAGTGTGCACTCACTTTACCACCTTATTCTGATCTTTGCACTAGGACAAGCAGCTTTGGGCAGGAATGTTACTCCCATGTAGACCAAAGACTCCCAGCACAAAGACAGGACAGGGAACAGAGCCCAGTATAACAAATAATGTCCTTCCGTTCAGCATGCCTAACAAATTTGGAAAGCACATCCGTTAATTAGCTTATTAATATCATAGTACTTTATCATGTTGCATCCTGCACACGTTTTTAAACTTGCGTGTCTATCCAAGATATCACCAGTGAAAGCAGTGAAAATAGAGCATGACAGTGTCCTTCACAACAATAAACACACTGAGACAAGGAGTACATATCTGTGGACGGATAATGAGTGTTAAAATGGATGGAACTTGTAACGTGAAGGTGTGTATGCGTGTGCGTATACATGCTTGCAGAGTACTGCCGGATTTTGTGTCTGTGTGTGCTGGCCTGTACCTGAGGGACACTGGGAGAGAAGTAGGATTGATGGAATTACATGACATTAGAACAAGCAGACAGACAAATGCGCGCGCACACACACACACACACACACACACACACACACACACACACAAGACATTAAAAAAAAAACAAAAAAAACTCACTCACACACCAGCTACAGCCACTGATGCCCATGTCCTGAACTCAAGCTCAATAAATAAATCTACAGTAGATGGGAATAAATAACCTCTATGTGGTAAAACAGTCTGAATATTGTAGTCCTTTAGCGCTGCTCCTCTTGCTGTGGGGTCACCTCCTGCATCTGTGGCGTGACTTCTTCCTCCTCCTCCTCCTCCCCCGAGTCCCCATAGGTGCATTCCTGCATGTGTGTAAAGGTGTGAGAGCGAGCAGCTACCTGGGCGGCGAGGGCGGAGCCAAAACTAAGCGCTTCTGAGCCATGCAGTTCTGTCAGCCTTTCAATCACTGAGAGGGTGGGGACCCTGGGAGAAAGGGGGTGTGTTACATCTGGTCCCTCCCCCTCCTCAATCAGCCCGTCCGACTGAAAGAGCTGCGTCCCTTCCGTCACACCCCGACCCCCGCCTTTATCTTCCGCCTCTCCCGTGACATCAGCAGTGCCGCAGGAGAATTCCGTTGCAGCCGCGTCTTTCTCCCTGTCCTCCGTGCTCTCTTTCTCAGTCCGTCCTTCTTCCCTCTCGTCCTCCCTTTCTCCTCCCAGGGGCTGCAGGGGGACATGGTTCTCTACACCTGTTGCAAGCTCTGCACAATCCAAGGCTTCTGCAATACCAGGATGCTCAGATGTTTCCAAAGCAGAATGGGCCAAAGCAGCTAGAAATAGGAACAGAAAGCACATTATACAGAATACAGTGGATGCAATACAATGTAATGGGTTACGATGGTGGTGCACTGTAGCACTGTAAAGTCAATTATATTTTCCACCATGACATACAATGATAGACAACCAAAATAGTGCCTGGCACTTACGTTCAAAAGTATGGGATAATTGCTGTTATTATATTTATAATAATCTAAACAGTGCATAGCTATATACAGAAAGTCTCACACTCAAGAATAAATTATCTGTATGATTCGATTATCACATTTTTAAATATGCGGCATTCGAGATATTAATTTTATTATAACTTCATTTTCAATGTCGTACAGCTTTCTCTGTCATCTCTGCTGGAAACTTTTTTTGCCCCACAAATGTGTTGTCGAGTTCTAGATTAGTGTCTCAATAGAATGATGTGTGTATGTCCTCAATACCTTTATTTTATTGAAATCAGTGTTTCCATAAAATAAAATAATGGCATGGTTTCTCTGAATTCACTGAATAAAGAGTCAAAGACTGTTCCTGAACCAAAAGTAGTAAGAGGGTCACACAACTGTGATGTCATGAATGTACACTCCCACACACACAACACACCCATCTGCATTAGCTGAAAGGTGGTGCCATGACCTCCTAGTGTAGTCTATATGGGTTTCAATTGGGGGGTGTGTGGGTGTTACCTTGGTCGCTGAACAGCAGTAGCTTGCGCTTGTCTCTCTCTCCCTCGGACGTTCGGATACCTAGGACGGATTTGAGCTCCAGCAAAACTCTGCCCGACTCCTCCCTTTCACGCCGCTGCCGCTCACGTTCCCATGGCGACAGCAAGTCCGCTACCCCACCCAACTCTGTGTCCGAGTCAGAATCTGAGACAAACGCCTCCAGTTCCTGTTTAACACACACACACACACACACACACACACACACACACACACACATCCTCTTGATCTAAACTAAAATCAGCAATATTATTAGTATATATTTACTAAAATTTAATTTAATTTTAGCATAACTTGCTATTCTTTCTCAAACATTTCAGATCAAAGGTGTTTAATCTTATTTCACAAATTCCCAGTGTGACTGTAAGGTTTCATTGCAACAAGGCATGAGCTTTTTTATCGACTGTTTAAACTGTTTAGAGACCAACAGACTTTAATTAGTGGTGTAGCTCATTCGGAATGAAAACCTACAGTCACACTGAAGCTGCACAGGAGTACCACACAAGACTCTATTTGTACATTTACCTGCAACAGCAATAGTTTTGTTAAAGAATTCTCATTACTAAAACACTACATGGCAGTCATCATTTTCAATTCTTTGTCCCAGGTGACAGGTCTTTTAGAGGCCACAAGATTATCTGTCACCAATTCTCACCAATTAAGTAAACCTACAAATGAAAATGTAGTTCAAGTATTTGGGCAAAGGATTTATTTTCTTTCAGACTCTTTCACCAACTGTCCACCCATCTACACGCCCCCCCCCCCAACACACACACACACACACACACACACACAGTACCTGTTCCTCTGGGACAGGGTCTCTGTCCTCTATGTGTCTGACAGCAGGAGGAGGAGGAGGTGGGGCAGGACCAGCTGCTTCCTCTGGACTTTCTGCACTTCCTGAGGAACACACACAAACACCGTCATACGTCCAGTAAGTGTCATGTTAGAGAATGTCTACGGCGACACATGCACACTTAGACCATGAACTATTTCCATGTGATCCAATCAAGGGGACTTAACATGAAACCACCAAGAAGAGAACAGAGAAATTCTGCTGGAGTGGCGTTCTGTGACTAATCAAAACTTACTGAACAAGAAACTCCTACCCGAGTCATAATGCACTAGTAAGCACATGCAGACAATGTCTTAAACTCCTCCATTCTTATTACTACATACACTCTGAATACCTGTTTAATGGCAGTAATAAGTGGTTATTTCACTATTCATTGAGACATATTTTAAAGTCAATAATTAACCTGCAGTTCAGAGAAATTAACACAGGCATCCAGTTCCAGCAAGTTTAATATTTAAGGTACCAAATTAAATCTATAAAGTGATCTGCCTTCCAAGAATTGACGCAAGTTGATCTTTGAGCTGAATCAAACTACAAGTTCCATACATGACTGCTGTTTCAGACGACTTCATCCGTCCTTGATCTAATTAGGACACATCCCACAGCATAAAGACACAACACACACAGGCATATACACACATTTGCCCCCACTTCCATCCTCTATCCATCTTAGAATAACCACTGGGTGGGAACTAGGCCGAATAAGGAACTCTAAAAATACTCCCACCAAACACCCTGTCGCTATAGAAACCCATAGAAAGACATTCCTAAGGCGCCTCTCTGTACGCTGTGGGAATGCACTATGAAGCGTGCACACACACACACACACACACACACACACAGTTAGATCATATGACGACACAATAATCCGACTTGCTCTTACCAATAATGCCGTCAGCTCAAGTTTGCTGAACTGACTCAGTGAAAATGTTGCTGACTAGAATGAAAATCACTGCTGGTTTGTGCACTGAATATATTTAGTAACAAATCTAAATCCATCACATAAAAGAGGAAGTTAAACGGTTAAATACTGGATAATAACGGATAAACACATTTGCTTTGGATTGAACAAATAAAAATCTAATCTTTCTACATAATTTATCTGCTTGTTCCATTAACTACAAGGAATACATTATTAAATAAATGTAAGAACAGGCAGGCAGCAAAGGTTAATCTAATTCAGAACAAGCTCACAGTGTCTGGCAACCTCACAAACCCACAATCTCTGATGATGTTGACGATCTGACTCGCTGAGGTTCCAGGAGTATACTCCTTCTCTTGCCTGGAAACAGCTTCACTGCCTTTCTTGGGAAAAAAACTTCTTTTCTTCTGAATTTGTTCAAAAACTGTCCTGCCATACCTAATGTGCTCCATACACCTACTCTGACATAGATAGGCAGATACAGCTCCAGAAAAAAAAAAATGAGACCACTGCAAAAATGTTTACTTTCTCTGGTTTTATCTTTTATAGGTGCAACTACTGAACTAAAAAGCTGTGCCTCCATTTTTAAGAAGTGCTGACAACACTGATTACAGCAGTGTTTTCATACTTTTCCTCATTAAATAAGATGTGATTCAGGTGATCAGGTGCTTGTGTAGAAATTTACCACACACTGGCATGGAATGGTTGTCATACTCAGAGATGCTGATTTAAAAATAAATTGCATTGGTGCCTTATTTTGTTTCCAGAGCTGTAAATTAAATGTGTAGTGTGACAGGCGGAGGTTTTAGGCCCTGACCTGGGCAGCTGGTGACTCTGCGCAGCATACGCTCCACCTGCGTGGTCATGTCATCCCAACAGCAGCAGCTGGCCTGCATGTGAGGCTGCAGGAGGTGCAGACGCTCCCGCAACTCTTGATACCCTGCACACGTCACCTCCTCCGTCTCCTTAGCAACCATCAGCTTCTCCAGCTCATCTTCCAGGATGATCACCCTGGAATTAAGGAGGGAGAGAGTGAGAGAGAGAGACAGAGAGAGACAGAGAGAGAGAGAGAAAACAATGTGACACAAAACATCAACAAACCACTGCTACCACTTAAAGTATGTACATGAGGTGTACACACTTCACTGTGCAACAGGCACCAATGCATAAAAGCCCTTTTCTCAGCATGTGATGTGTCTTTCTTCTAGCAAAATTAACATTACAACATGTGAGGAGGTTTGGTTCCAGATTTCTCCTCAATGCCTCTAGCCATTGCTTGAACTTCCATCAAGTACTGATTCAAACATTGATATACTGAACATAAAATCACTTTTTACTGTATAATGCTACTTGCATTTACTCTTTTTTCATTATATTTATTAGTATTAATGTGGCAAAAAACATGATCATTTTAGCAGGTGCCTTAGACTTTTGCACAGTACTGTACATTTATTTAACCATGTGACACTGTTTTACTCAAAATAAAGTGAGCAAGACTTGTAAAACTTGTGGCGTGCAACATACCAGTCATTAATACAAATCTATACACTAACACTAAATTTTTACGAAATCCTCAGAAGGAATAAGAACCAGTGGTGGACACATGGAGATTCGTACTCGCCGAGCAGGGCTTTGAGGTGGAGCTGCAGGCTGCGGACAGACGTGTGTAGTGAATTGAGCTCTCTGCATTTCTGCCTGGCCCGGCCTGTCCGACCTGAGGCCTGTGTCTGGTGCTGCGTCTCAAAGTAACGATGGAAGTTGAAACTGCGCTGCAGGTCACCCAGGCAACCGGCCAGAGTGGGGTGGAGGGAGCTTGTAATAGTAGCCACACTCTTGTATGCCAGTGGGCGGGGCTTGGTTTCTGGCTCCTCCCTCCCCGAGGACAGAAGCAGAGCCAATCGGCGGAAAAATTCTGAACTCTGTCCCACCCACAACTGAAACAACAGCTAAATGAGAAAGACACTCAATCAGTGGGTTAGCTGTCAATCGTGTGCACTTATTTTTGCTAGACAACTGCACACAAACTGACAACAGACTAATATTGGGCAGCCTTCTGTAACTTTATCGCAAATAAAATGAAAACATTTCTTAGTTTTAGCTAACAGGTAATGGAAACTTAACCTAGCAATTAGTAACATGCAAAATGCATGCCCCAATCACACACAACCTTAAACCACAATGAGCTATTAAGCAAATTCATATATGCTTGCGTAAGTAGTTCGAATAAAAGCACAGGCAAAATTTCCCAACCATAAAGTCAGTTGCTGCAACTGTTTTTAGATATGTGGTGTATCTGTATCCATCTTCACAGATAACAAATGTGTGCCATATGTCAGTAAATAAGTCTATTACACATTACTGACATGGTTTGAGGAAAGCGTGTGATTATTTAGGCACCATGCTTATTGCTGGAGTATTACTAGCTACGCTAGTCTCGCAAACTATGGAGACCTGACATGTATCATTTCATATAAAGAGAAAATTGAGCATATCCGAGTGTTGTGCTAACCTTCAGGGCAGGAAGGCTGTAGTCATTGGTCAGCTCCTGTGCCTGTTCATCAGACAGATGCTCCGCCCCTAGGCCAAGGCCCAACTCCCTGATTGGCACAGTGGAGACGTAGTTGGTGACATTGTCGATCTCCGAGTTCAGGGGAAAGGTACAATAAAGCACTGTTAAGGACCAAAAAGCTTAAACACAAGTGGCAAAATAATTTCACAGGCCCAAAACTAACACACTGCTGTTTCAACATTTGGAATCAATGTTTCCAATAACGATTTTGCAAATACTGTACATGTATGAACAAAATCTTGTATCTCCGTAATGTTACAAGAGACGGAAAAATGGTCTTAATGTAAAATGCAAGTTAACGTTACAGGGATTAGGCGTATTGCTGAATCCGCTCATTAAGAAATGCCACAGTACAGAGATGTAGAGGTAAGAGAAGGATATGATTTGAGCATAATGCAGGTAGCAAGGCGCGAGGCTCTGAAGGCGCAGCGTAGACTCTGGTAGGCCGATTTCCTCAGACCAATCAGCTGCTGGCTGCGCAGTTGCCCCGCCCTGTTAAAGGGACAGGCCGCACTCACCCTGTCGAGTAAACTTGACAAGTGAAACGTGATCCAACTGTGCAGACGTCCGAGAACCATCAGGGCAGACACAGTACACAGACTACACAAAAGACACACTAAACACTCTAAACAGTCAAATGCATACTGGTATACACACACAATCATACACACAAATGACACAAAAACATACATAAAGTCTTCATTCACATCACAAATACACTACCAGTCAAACGTTTGGACACACCTTCTCACTCAACGGTTTCCTTTGTTTTTATTATTGGTTACATTGTAGATCAATAAAAAGATCAACAAACTCTTTTTCAAGAGTTCATTAGTGGAATTTTTTGCCCTCTTAATGTGTTTGCGATCATCAGTTGTGATAGTAGGGGTGGTACAGAGTTAGGAATCCTATTAAACTACAGTTCTGCTCCATATGGCAAGAACCACTTATCTAATTAAAAAACAACAGTCCATCATTAATGTATAACAGTCTGGTTTGTTTTAACTCTTTTTTTTACTGCATAATTCAATGTATTCCTTCATCATTTTTGGTTGTTTTCAATATTAATCTACAATGTAGAAAATAATAAAAACAAAGAAAAAACACTGAATGAGAAGGTGTGTCCAAACTTTTGACTGGTAGTGTATACTATAGATTATGTGCACTACAATCACACAACAAATGGTAATCACTTCATTTAACTCACAAACATACTACAAATTACACACACTACAGAACAAATCACATACATAAACATTTACTCGTGTACTTCATTCAAACGCAAAGAAATACAGTACCTGTCAAAAGTGTTTGCACACCACATGTTTTTGCCTTTATAAGATTTATAACATGGAAAGAATCTGTAATAGTGCATGCCTGAGATCCTATTAACTGGTTGTGTGGCTATGTAGAGTCAAATTTAGACCGTCCTTTAAATGCACTTGTTAACTGTTTCATCCCACTGACTGTCACTTAATAGCTTGTTAAATATCTAACAGTTGTTTGGTGATCCACATTATAATTACATTAGGTGGCTTCTTATAGGTCAGTGGTGATTTTCTGGATAATAAAACTACTCAAATGGTGAAAAATCTCAGTAAATCTCAAGTGTGTGCAAAAAAACCTTTGACTGGCAGTGTACATCCTACACAAACACACACACAAACAATAAATCCTCCATCCACACAGTGCATAACAAGTCACCTTATTCACCATGTACTAGCACTACACCATAGCATTTAATGATCTACACATAGCATGGCAGCATATGGACAGCACATGCTTGAAATGACAGCACATGAACAAATATAACCATTACATTAGCCTTTTCTCCTGAGTCTCAGAGTCTGTGCATTTGTGTGTATGTGTAGTTTAAACTGTCCAAGTGATTTTGACACCATCTGTTGTTTATAATCAAACATGGGTCATTTCTGAGGCTGAAAAAGAAAGCCAGGAGGTCTTGAGTGGTTTAAGCTGTTTGTTTACGTCAACTGATAAATTGATTCCTTGTTAAAGTAGCTTTTTTCCAGCTTACACACACACACACACACACACACACACACACACTGTAATGCCCAATAGCAGATTCCCCTGTGGAATATTTCACAATCCTTATATCAACCCACTACTTTTGCTGCAAGTAGAACATTCTGAAGTCACAAACAACACGCCGCAAATGAGGCTGCTGCCACAATGCATAATAAATGACCCCCAAACACAGAAAAGAAACAGCAACAGGGAAGCAACCAGCAACAGACAATGATTTATAAGGCTTAAAAATGTACTCCTCAAACAACATTCACCAGTTATTGACTTGTCAAACACGAATTTGCAGCAGTTATTTATCTTATAATGAAATTAAAGGGCCGTGCTACATGAACATGAACAGGATACTAGTCATGCGATTACAAAGAACTGGAAACAAAGAACATGTACTTTATTACTGTACTCAAGACATCTTTATTAAACTATTTGCCTTTTCAAAACCTTTTACTCCACTACATTTCAAGGTAAAATAC
>JBBPDC010000129.1:25593807-25606960 GCA_037974485.1 Hemigrammopetersius urotaenia
GTGTGTGTGTGTGTGTGTGTGTGTGTGTGTGTGTGTGTGTGTGTGTGTGTGTGTGTTTGTGTGAGAGAGAGAGAGAGAGAGAGAGAGAGAGAGAGAGAGAGAGAGCTACTGCAGAAACAGTCTACCTCCATAGTCCATGGCCTGATATTAAAGCTATTTGCAGTAACTGTACGGAATATTTTTTTTAGTAAAAATTGGAAATAAAGTGTTTGTTTTTTCTTCGAATGTATGAATTAATATAAGAAATAGTCAAAAGACAAATCAATTATCAACATGCTTCTTAGTTGCAGGCGTCATTTGATATTTGCAGACAGTGATGAACAAAAACGAACATTTAACACCACAGCCTCAGGTGCACAGAGAGCTGTCCACACGCTCAGGACAGGTCAAATCTCACCATTACCTTATTCTAACCTTCTTTATTTGCACTATATATACACTTTGGAACCTGAG
The DNA here is from genome assembly GCA_037974485.1 of Hemigrammopetersius urotaenia. Classification (NCBI taxonomy): domain Eukaryota; kingdom Metazoa; phylum Chordata; class Actinopteri; order Characiformes; family Alestidae; genus Hemigrammopetersius; species Hemigrammopetersius urotaenia. The sequence goes on from JBBPDC010000129.1 coordinate 25,594,261, forward strand.
CTTCACTATCTTTGCTTTCTGTATGATAGTATATGATCAAGATGTCAATAAAGTTCTCTTTGACTTGCAGTCAGTAAAGGGTGGACCTGACATCCAATATTTTCTAATTATAACCCTTTCAATTTTTGTATAAAAATATTTAAAATATACCTGCAAGTATACTTTTAACATCCAAGGGCTTACTAGGGTCCTTTCTCTATTTTGTACAGTAGTGGTTCCCAGATCAGAGTGTTCCTCCACTGCTGGTTAGTGTTTTCTTGGCAGTAACACGCCTGATGCAACTCAATTAACAGACCATCAAGCCATTCATGTGTTAAATCAGACACTTTACATCGAGAGAAGGAAGGGCCAAGGGATAAAAGAACTAGGACTGCATGAAAGTATATCAGTATCGGTAGAAAAAGAAATGTAGATTTTATTAAAAATATTATGTTTGACTGACAGATGTTTTAATTATACTTCAGAAGAACAGAAGACTTTTTTAAGGGTAACTTTTTAAAAAAATATCTGTATGTATTTCTTTTAGTGCATTTGTAACCTTGTACAAATTAATATTATATCCTGTATATAATATTCAGTAATCCTCAGTGCACTGTATAAATGTTGATATAGCTCCTGAGACCAGGGTGTTAGTATTGGCAGATATGTATATAAAATATATCAGAAATTGACTTGCCCATGATTTCTGAACAATGTCTGAGAGAGCGGAATTGGTCTTATTTAAGTGCAGTAAAATGTTAACTTTGGTATCAGTCGTAACACTGTCATTATGCAGTTTTCATAAATGTGATGCTGTTATGACTTTTCAGATAAACTAAACTTTGATTCTTTATTGTGTATTGTATTGGGATCATTTTGCCAGATCACTTTTATCAGGGTTGCACTGCTGCTTTGTTTTTGGTTATGTTTGTGAACTTTTCTCTTTGTGTGTGTGTGTGTACAGGTATGAAGAAGCCACCGGTTGCTCCAAAGCCCAGGCTGCTTCCACCTCAAAAGCCAGCCCCTCCTCCTATTGCCCCTAAACCCGAAGTCTTACTGTCCACTCCGTCTCCATCTGCAATAAAACGGGGCAAACCTGCTGTAGCCCCTAAACCATGTCTGCCCAAGATAAGCCCCAAAGCGCCCCAGAAACCTCCTCCATCTCTGTCCCACAGCCCAAGTCAGACCGGACAAAATCTTATAAAAAATCAAACCCTCTCAAAAAATGGAGGCTCCCCCATACCCACTTCACGTCTCTCCCGTTACATCATACCTCCCTTCTCTGAGAGTCATCAGGTAGGTAATGGCAAATCAGGGGGTTCTGAAGAAAGAAGTGGAACAGCAAAAGATGATTCACTAAAAGGCAGAGACAGTCCAACACTAGAGGTCAGCCACAACAGTACAAAGGACCAAGTAATTTCACCCCATCAGGAAGTAGAGCTACACACCCCCAACAACCCACATATACATGAAGAAACCCACACACTCGCACTCATAAAGGATCACATACAAGCGCACCCTCCCACCCCCACTTGTGTGGAGTCACTCACTCCAACAGATGAATCTGTTCAGATACAGGACCAACCTGTTGAGCAGCGTCAGTCTGCTGCTTTGCACAAACCCTGCTCCAGTGTTAACAGTGTACATTCAGAGGTTAATGTTCCTGCACCCCCTAGTAAGCCTCTTCCTGTGCCACAGCCACGGCGGCCTCGGAGAACACTGCTTCTCCGGCAGAATGTGGTGGAGGGTTCTCCGCCAGGAACGCCCACACAAACACTCCAAGACTTTCAGACAGATACAATACACAAAAGTCCTGAAGATGCATCTCCAGACATCCCTCCAGAATCACCACACAGCAAGGAGTATGAGGAAAACCCTCCATACTGCATAGACACAGGCAATAGCATTGACTCCATACACCATACAGGATCCACCCACAGTATAGACCCTACCCACATTACAGACTCCACCCAAAACTCAGACTCCTCCGTTAGGATGCACAGCGGAAGCAGTGATGTTCAACCCGAACTCACGCGACATTCTGATCCAGTCAGTAGTAAAGCCTTGTTTGCAACTGCAGAGGAGGAGGAGGAGCTTAAACCACCAGCCCCGCCCCCTCGTCAAAAATCTCTTCCGCAAAAAGGTCATTTCACATCATGTTCGCTGGACAATTTGATTCTTTCTGCTCACACCGATTCCGGTAACACGGCAGAGAATTTCAGCAAGGAGCAAGAAGATGATGATGATGATGATGATAAAGATGGTGCTTATGGCAATTTTGCTCGATACCCAATTACCAGAAGTTTGCCCAAACAAATCAAACTTGGTTGCGGACCTCGGGTCACAGTGATAACCAAGGCGTCTTCTGAGGAGGAAAGATCCCCCAAGGTTGTTCCTAAAAAGCCCCAGAGACACAGTCTACCTGCATCCGCGCTGCTGAGGAAACAAAACACACCTCCACAGACGCAGAATTCAGTCCCATCCCCAGATCCCAGTCTGGCTGTTTTTGGAGAGTTACCCGCACCTCCCAATGAGAAACCATCGCCATGGCGCATCACCTTTTCAGGAATACCTCTTTTCGGCAAGCAGCAGCCAAATCGCAGCAGTAGCCAGCCACAGGCCAGCGGGGCAAGACCATTCTTGATCAAGCAGAGAGCAAAATCATTTTCCTCTGCTGATCTTCTGCGAGTGGACTCTGCTTCAAGTCCAGGATCTTCCGAGCAGCTGGTGCGCTCGGAGCAAAGACGCCGCAGTCTGAGGAAACTATTAGAACTGCGGGCTTGCGTCCGGTTGCTCCCGAAACTCCTGCGGAGCGGCCAGTCTTTGGACTGCACCAGCAGCAGTGTAGAATCCGATGATCGCACAAACACCTCAGCCAACTGTGAGGTTAAACAGGGTGAGGTCATCCAGAACGACGATGATAGTGATTGTGGAGTTGAGTATGAGAATGTCCCGCTCTACGATGAAATCCCAGAATATATGAACCTACCCTGGGTCTACTCCAATCAGAACGAAGACACTGGAATCTATGAAGTGCAGGAGCCATATGAAATGCACAGGTAAGTGTCGTTTTATGCATATGTACAGTACTGTGCAAGAGTTTTAGGCACCTGCAAAAATAACATTTAAAAACTGCAAGATGAGCAAGGAGTGTTTTCCACATTTGTAAATATACTAAATAAAACTAAAAAGAATGAATAACATTTTACAGTAAAAATTATTGTATGTTCAGTATACCAATGTGTTCCTTGTGGAAGCCCAGTAGGCCCAATCAGAAACCTGGTTTGAATGTACTTCATTAGACCAAAACAGGAGCTGCAGATGGAATTTCTGGCAATGGCTGGAGGCATCGAGGAGAGATCTGGAATCAAACCTGTTTTCTCCTTACCAGCTCACAAAATATCAACGCCTTGCTTTTGTGTTTTTTAAACAGAAATCGTGATATTTGATACTGTTTTCCTGTTCTCTGCATTTATTCTAATCTTTGTGCTAGAAAAAAGACATGATTGCAGAACACGTTGCATAGGTGCCAATTGACTTTTGCAGAGTACTGTTTATAGTTACTGTCGAAATAAAACCTTGTTTCTCAAAAACGGTACCTTTTCAGGGGAATGGGAATAAAGCTCTTGTAATGGAGCTTTTTATAATGTTTTCATCTGCTTTTCCAATATATTGTAATTTTGGACAGTATCTGTGGGTCCAGTTGTAATGAAATTTTGGCACAGCGGACAACTGTTGTTTAAATAAATAAGACTAAACAAAGGGTTTGTTCTGATAGCAACAGTACATATATTGGTCATCAGAACTGTGCATACATCTAGTCTCTTTTTAAAATTTGCATGGATACATTTCAATGACTAAAAATGCCTTACAAAAGTTATTTAAAAAAAGTTATTACTAAGTGGCATTTATTCATTATATCCTCTTAGGCCTAAACGTTTCTCCTGTAAATTGCCTCAAGGGTTGCAGTTCAGTTTTTGTCGTGTTGTGACACGACCGTTGAACCATTGCTTTAGCCAGAGGCTTTATCCTATTCACTTGTTTGTGCTGATGACATCGAAGCTTCACAGAATCCTCTCAGACCATCAGTAATACTAGAACGACTTATAGAAGTAAATAACAAGTGCTTAAATGCAGATTAAAAGGAATATTATGCTTACCTGAAAATATCTGAGCCCAGCAGAAGACAATGATAGTATTATGAGAAGCAGCATAAACCATCAACAATATGTTGAATTCTGCAAAATAAGAAATGGTTCCTGGACAAAATGCAGTATATTGTGGAACTGATTTGTTGCCATGTTTGATTGTGTCTCCTAAATCCTACTTTTGAGGTGGTTTGAGCAACCGCAGACTCTTTTAGTGTACACATCTTACTTAAAACCTAACATGTGCCCTAAATTATGATTTTTTATGCTTTTTTCCTGTATGTTAAATAGAACAAATAAACAGTCATTGTGCATTACGAGGTTCAGAGGTGTGTTCTCCTTAGAGAACAGAAAATCAACAGACTGTGTAATTTGACTAGGGGTGTCCAAAACTGTCCATAGGGCTGCACAGGCTTTGTGTCAGCGTTGTGTTGCTAACATACATCTTCTTTTAGGAGTTGACCCTGTAGGTGCAAACTATTTTAAAGGCCTGCTGTGTTATTCCTTTCCAAACAGAGATTTGGGAGCTCCCAGACTTACTGTGGCTGTGCTATTGTAATACTGGGAAGCTTCATGAATAGGGTCTATAGTAACTTTTTTAATAGAGCCAAGGCTGATTCATTGGTTGGTTTATTGACCAACATTTGTATTTATACATAAATTACCACTCATTCTCAAACAGCTCTGTTTAATATACCTCTGTTTTATGTCATTATAAGGTCAAAGATGTAGTTATTGCTGGAGTCTTAATAATTTCTGATTTTATTCATTTTATTATTATAATTCATTACATATTTTATATGTTCCTGGTGCAGTAACACAGTACATAGTTATGTGTCAGTGTTATTGTTGCAATAAGAGTCTTTTAAATAACATTATATGTAATGCTGAATCCGTGTTTACCTGTAGGACTATTTGTTATCTATTGCGGTGGGCTAGCTAGTTGTGTGGCCTTCCAGATTCGGGCAAAACCAACACACGCATAAAGACATACACAACAAACACATAAAGACATTTGATTTGTTGTTAAGAAAAAGAAAGCAAGTTGAAACAGGGACTGTAATAGTTCACTCTTGGAGTCCAGGCCAGTTTGCTTTCCTGTGGGTTATTTTCAGTGGCCAGAGCAGGAAATGTCTGGAGAGGAGAGAGGGCTGAACCTCTGGAAAAAGCCTCTCTCGCTCTCTCTCTCGCACTCTCTCTCTCTAACTATCCCTCATTTTCTTTTTTATTTTTCTCTCACCCACACACTTTCTCTATCTTATACCGCCGAGTCAATTGTCAGTGATTTAGAGAGCTTGCAGTTTCATTCAGTATGGACTGACTTCACTACATATCTGTGCTGTGGGTCATTTGTTAATCAATATTGCAGTTAGACATGGTACGATACCATTTTTTAATTTACGATACTGATATTGTAAATTTGGATATCTGCCGATATGATACAAATCCGATACCCGCCGAGTCTTTTTTTTAAACAGAAAATAAAAAATAATGCTTTAAAATGTCCAGATACATTTTGTATACCTTCACACAAATACAAAAACCATAACTGTGATATAATAAGGGAGAAGCATTGCACAGAGAACATGGCATAGTAAGATGTCCCTTCTGGTGTGCCCTTTGTAAAAACAGCTTAACAAATTTAGACGTAATTTTTTTCATCATTTAGCGCAATTTTCACACAATTTTCATACATTTAGAGCCAAGTCTAAATGTTGCTCTTTTACAAACGGAGACTCTAAATGTGGGATATGCTAAGAGGCCACGCCCAATATTACAATTGGCTGGAGGGCTGGAGTGCTTGCTGTGATATCCACTCACCAACATGGAGGATTTGCCTTAAACGATCTTAAATCTAAATGTTAAAAATATATCTCGGTATGACGGAGTTATACCGTTCACCTCGGATAAAAAAAAAAGTAATGGGACACCCAGGCGAGGTGAACGTTATAACTCCGGATCGCCGGGGGCTTTGAGGGGTCTTTGGGAAGTATTGTGTTGTGCATATCGCAATTTCCAAACCAGTAGGTTTAGGTCAGGATCAGACCGATACAGAATATCGGATCGACACATCTCTAATTGCATTATTGGATTTTGCAGACGGCAGAATGATAATGAGATGTCTAATCATTCTAATTAGTCTGTGAGCATCAAGACGTCATATGATCCAAATTAGTTTCACTAGTTATTGTAATGAATCAGAACATTCACACGATCCAAGTAATGTGTGCAAATATGGCCAAAATCATTTTGTCCTTTGTTTGCCTTTATTACATCAATATGGTTTATTGCAGTATATATTGTAACATATTGCGAGTTTAATCACAATTACATAGTGATAAAACGTATGTGGTATTTTGCCACATATTGCAGCTCCAATGAACTATTCTTTAAACACGGATGTCATGATGAGAAAATGCATTGAGCAGACGATTTACACTTTTTAGAGGGTTAAGTGGGAAAATTGCAGATGAATTTTGGGATATACAGCATTCAAATTCAACAATGAAAGGACACTCTGGAAACAGTGAAACTCATAATCGTGTACTGCTTAATTTAAAGTGTATTAGTTAAAAACCCACCAGAACTCAAAAACACTTTGTTCTCCCTCTCTCTGTCTCTCTCTCTCTCTGTCTCTCTCTCTCTCTGTCTCTCTCTCTCTCTCTCTCTCTTTCTCTCTCACACATACACACACTTTTTCAGTCAGTCACTCTTTTCTGGTTAATGCAAGTCAGCCATGAGTACTTGCAGAGTAATTTGATTTACGGATAGGTGTGTGTGTGTGCACTTGTGTGTGTACACACTTATTTTTTTGTTTCAGGACAAAAACCAAAAATGTCCAGACTTTAAAATCAGAAAAACAAAAGAGATAACCCTCCTTGTTTTGTAGCATTCCCTTTTGTTCCCATTCGTAAAATGTAGGGTTAGTGTTAATTTATGATTGTACTTTTTACATGTTAAACATATATTTAAAACTGGCAATGCTTGTAAACCCATGTAAAATTAGAACAATAAATACAAAATAAACATAATGCAGTAAAAATATAACAGGAAATTTGACAGAAACAGTAGTTTCTAATTGCACAGAGCTGAGGGCTTTAGGCCCAGGGTTGGGAACCACTGTTCTAACTGAAAAGAAATTACTACATTATCTGCCTAAAATTTCTGTTAATCTCAATGAACAATTGCCATTTATGACCTGCATTTTACATACTAAAAACAAAAAAAAAGTGTGACAAAAGTTTTGACATTCAATCTACTAGCGTTATTGTTTTGTAAGGTCTCACAACTTACTAGACTCTTAATCCAAGTCAGGTGTAGACAGTTCCAGAGCATTTTGTGAATTATATGACCCTTCAAACCTCACAGGGCAGCCATGAGCTCATCCAAGCAGCTGACCGAGGATCTGAAACTCGAGATGATTGATTGTTAGCAAATATACACTAAACACCTGTTGCTTTCACTGTCTGAAATAAGGAGGATGCTCAAACTCAAGTCAAAATCTGGAAGATTATCACAACTGGTCAGGTACACAAAGCAAAACCCCCACATCACTGACTAGGGCCTGCTGGAGAATTTGCCTTGCACAAGTATAGTGATACACTGGTCCGCTGGAAATTGTTGTTGCATAAACATCACTGATGTCATCAGTCGATGTCGGAAATGTCCAACACAACTGTTTGGTTACGAACACTAAATGGATGATTTGGGGGGAAAAGAGAAACATTTTAATAAAGGTCTGTTATGCTTTGGGTTTGTGTCGCAGCCAGTGACAGGTAATGGGGTGGTGACGTGTTTTAGTAGTGCCACATTGGCCAATTTTCAGATCGAAATATAAAAGTGTGTGCGAGAGTGTGCGTGTGTTCTCTCTGGCATCCCCCACAGAGTGAGTTTATATAAGCTGCCTGAGGCAGTAAACAAGAGGAGCTCTGTCTGCCTGCAGGAGAGAGAATGAAAGAAAAAGAGAGAGCAAAGGGAAGAAAGGGAGAAAAGAAGTAGAGGGTAAAAGGAGAGAGGGTGTGCAAAGTTGTGTGTGTGTGTGTGTGTGTGATCGAGAGAAAGAGCGAGTTTGTGTGACTGTGAGAAAAAAGCACTTCACACTTTAAAAATGGACTTTTCTAATGCAATAACATTCAGTCAAGTAAGGAATGTTTTTTTTACTCCCAAGTATAATACATAATACAATAAAACATTAAAACACACTCGTGGAAATCATCTCAAATGAATCAACGGACTTAACTTGAAAATCATTAGTAATATTGGATAAAAATGAAAAACACATTCTTGGGTGGAATTCCCCACATGGTCAGTTTGGGAATAGCATCGGTAATGCTTATATAATTTGCATTCATGGAAGCATGTCAGTTGCACAGCTCTAATTCTGTATTGCAGACTCTTTGATATGATTTGTAGGCCGTGTGCTATTGTATGTCTGCATGTCTGTGAAGGCGAGCTCCATCTGGTTTCCGTAGCTGTGTCAATGTGACTCAATGTGCCTTCCTGCTTTGCTGACAGGGCTCAGATAGACGGTGACCTGTCCGAGGAAGAGCAGGGGCTGAGCTCAAATGATGAGGATGAGAACAGCTCCACCTCCAGCAAAGAAGACATGGACCATTCCAGAGACAAAGAGGTAACAATATCAAAGAGAAAAAAGCCATGAGAGACAATAAATGGGTTTTAAATGAGAGTGCATTGCATGGTTCTACCACTGAGTGCTGTTGGGCATATTGCACAGTGGAGTAAAACTCCCTTTCTAAGGTAAGATCACTGTTGTGCATGTCCTTGAGGGGCTTATTGCTTTATAAATCGCCACAAAAAACAATACGATAAAATACAAACTATGGTAAATAGGTTATTCACAGTATTCACAATGAACGATTATATTTGATTGTAATCATCTACAATGCATTCTTGATTTCCTTTGAACTCAAAGGATCACTACATTAACTGAATGCATACTGACATCCATTGCAAGTCTCTTGTTACTAAGCAAGAGGAACATTATGTTAAAAGCTGCCTCAAAGCCACTGAAAACAAAATTTATCCGACCCTCTTGACTCTCTGGCGAAACATTGCAACAAGCGGCAGCTCTGTACAGAGACTCTTTACCGTTCATAAACAGTGGTTTCTCCAGTCATGGACCAGGAGTTACATGTGTGGACTTTTCTTTTGTAACACATCTTGTCTATGAATAAAATGTTAATTACTGCTTTGCAAGGACCGAGAAAGTGTACATATTAATTGACTGGGCAATGCTTCTTTTTTTTAAACTGCTGTTTAGTAAACAAAATGGTTCACCCAACATAGCACATGGTTTCCAGGAAATACTCAAAAACCATTCCATTAAGAATAGGATATTAAAAAAATGAGTGAATCGATACAAAATGATGTACATAGTCATATTAAACATGATGGTATTCACTAATTTTGCATACCACAATATTGAATAAGGAGAATAACTCCCAATACACACACTCTCACTGATTTCTTGATGCTGTCCCCCACAAACACAGCAGCCACAGTGAAAGACCTTTTGCCCCCAGCAATAAAAGTGAAAACTAATGTTCCACCAGGCTTGGAGGAAAAAAAGACAAGGTCTCACATATACATATACTTGCCAGCTCTGTAGGCACATTCCCAGTCGAAGGTTTTTGCACACCACAGGTTTTTACCTTTTAGTTCATAAACTGCAGATATTCTTGTTACGCACTGGAAAGTTGTTGAGTGAACCGCTATAAATAAAGAAAAGTCAAATAAAACAAGAATCTGTAACAGTGCATGATTAGCATCGTATCAACTGGTTGTGTAGTGATCATGGTCAAATGTTGGACTGTCCTTTGACTTTAAATGCACTGGTTAACTGTTTCATCCCACTGTTTTAGACTTAATAGCTTGTTAAATATTTTACATTTGTTTGGTGATCCATGTTATAATTATTATAAGTGGCTTTCTGTATTAGTGAAGATTCTGTAAATGTATTTGTTAGCAAAGAATATTGGGTGTATTTTTAGTAAAAATTAAAGTGATTAATATGCAAATGGAGAATGTATAACTGGTAGTGCATCTATGAAAATTGGTTCCAAAGCATAGTCATTAGGTTCTGCATAAGAACGAGGTTTTGTTTAACAGTGAGGTAAGCAGACTGCTAGGAAGCTAATCTCAAGTGTGCTAGGAAAGCATCCCAGGTGGCTCCTCATGAACTTGCATGAGGGGAACACTTGGTGTCTACATTAAGACAAAGGGGGGCTGCAGTCAAGAACAAAAGATATTTTGATTGTTTGGCACATTGCTTGGATGCATCATAATTCTTTACATTTTCACAATGTTGACGTATGAACTGTTTGTCTAAAGTGTGTGGAAATGAGTAGGTCCCTGTGTAGTTACTGCATTCCCACAGTACATTTCCTTACTCTATTTTTTTCAGCTGTGAGATTAGGAGGAGGGGGTGGAGCAGACCTATTTCTGTATTTTGACTAACACCACTAACCTACTTGTCCTCCATTCTTTGAGTTCTTCTTGCACAATTTTATCTTTACACACCTGGTCTATGAAGCGCTTTATAATTAACGGATCAGTTGAGTCAGATGTGTTGGAGCAGGAAAAGCACAAAACATTCTGTAGTTTGTGGGTGAGTGGGACTGAGAACCACTTCAGTAAGAGTTCCCTCTACACCTTAAATGGTAAAGCAAGGCGAGTTTATTTTTATAGCACATTATCAAACACCGCGGCCATTCAGTGTGCTTTACAGAGATAATATAATCATAAAAAATAAAGCAAGCAATAGAATGTAAGCAAAAGAATCAGTATAGGAGAAAGAAAAGGGTTTAAAATAAGTTGAAAAGGCAAAACAAAAGAATAATTAACAGATAGAAATGCCATTTTACCCTGTTTAGTTTCAGATCTGGGTGCCCCTAGTACCAGGTCATGTCAGTCTTAAAGACCTATGAGGCTTATCAGACATTTCAGAGATAAACCATGTAGTGAGTTATAAGCAATGAGTAATACTTTGGAATTACATTCTAATAGGAAACCAGGACAACAGTTCTCCTTACTGGTTGACGCTTTCATTCCTCTTACATATAAATAAGAATAACTTTTTGAAATTTAGGAATTTAAGAAGCTAAACATGTAACTCTGCTAAAATACGGATGTAAATAACAGTAAAATAAAGTTAGCATTGCACAAACTATTGGCTTAACTGTTTCTCTATTGTACCCTCATGCTAAGTCACTTAAATAGGGCCTAATTGTACATCATCATACTGATAATATAGTTTGTTATACTGTCAAATATGAGTTGTAAAATCAAAATTTCACATAAAATGACATACATATATATTAGGGGTGTCACATGATTTAAACAAATAATATAATTAATTACAAGCTCTGTGATTAATTCATCTAGATTAATCACACACATTTTTGTATTTAAACATTTAAATGAATTTTGGCATATGAGTGAATGAATAATCAACATTACAGACATTCAAAGTCTCTTTTTTCTGCACTGTTCATGTGTAGTAATGGTCACATCAATCAAAAATATAACCTAATATGCTGAAGGGAAAATGCTTCCATCAAGTACAGTTTAAGACATACAAGTGTGGGTGTCAGAAGCATTTTAATGTGGGGATGTGCATCACTCATACTCACCCCCTAACATAATAGCTCCTGTGTTCTGATTTATGTTACCGTAGCACAAATTGACAGCAGAGTCTATCGATTCATGCTACCCCGTGGAAAAATGCTCCCTTGAAACGAATACAGTTCATACCGTTTATAGTCAGTTTATAACTGATAAATAGGCAAATAATATGCATAATCAGAGAAAAATGTATTTTACTTAAATGAAAAAAAGCTACTGTGAATCAGATCACAGGCTACTTCAAATCATGCCATGCTTCCAGTGCTGATGTTTCCTAACTTTAGAAGGCATTCTGCTAACTGCAAAGAAAATGCATTTATCTGTGAATCAGGAACCTTTATTGATCCTAGAGGAAATTGCTTACTTAATGACTGCAAAGACACAGACCCCAGAGTAGTGGCATGCACACATATGCCCTTGAACTGTGCACTGAAGCATGTAGGAGCAAACAAGTACATGTACAATTTGAAAGTAACAATTAAAAGAGCTTTTAAGATATTAATAAACTAAACTAGTGACCCGAACGTAAGATAGCACAGATAAACCAGCTTCCCTAACGCTAGGTAGCACTGTATCTGTACTGTGGAACTGCACATGTGCAGAATGACACAGTAGCACAATAAAGTCACGTGGTGCGATTAATCAGCTTTAAAAAAATTTCTGTGATTAATTGTTGGAAATTTAAATTTAAAATAAAATTTAAAATAAATATATATAAACACATTAATTTAATTACTTTAACACAGACAAAAAACTGCATTAATGTGCAATCAAATACTTGTTGGTGTTAATGTGTTTATGTTTATATTAATGCTCCGTTAACGCGAGACTCTTATCGCGCGATAAAAAAAATATCGCCGTTAATCTATTCACAAAGTTGGGAGCTGGGTCTATACTACGCAAGCTATGATGACTTTCACCTTGATATT
>JBBPDC010000129.1:25616932-25647800 GCA_037974485.1 Hemigrammopetersius urotaenia
GAGGAAGTATTTCGTGCTGTTCACACTGTGTGCAGTGGTGTGTTCACGTATGACAAATGGTCACTTTCACTTCACTTCACACACACACACACAAGAATATAAGTGCATGAGAATAAATGCAAATTAAGAGATGATCTAAAATGTTCGTTTTCCTGTAGGTGAGCAAGCCAAGTCAGGAAGCATATCAGAATGAGCTGAACATTGAGAGTGTTGAACGCTCTTTCATCCTGTCAGCCAGGTGGGAAACGCTGCATCACACATATACACACACGCACACACACACATTTTGCATACCATGTTTGTGAGGATATTCCTTTGATTTGTGTAATACATTATCTGAGTAATACAACACTTTACCTAAATCTAACCTAAATATCACTAACCAAAATGCTTTTCCTGATCTTTTAGTTGTGTGGTAAATTTGTGATTAAAAACAGCATGTTTTGGCTAAAGAGGACCAGCAAGTGATTACAGATTTTCCAGTATTCTCATCATTCAGAGCTAAATACAAGTCCACACACACACACACGCAGTTATTACATTAAAAACATTTGAACTTGTATTAATGCTGGTTTGGACTTCTGTTATGTTCATATGCAGCTCAGCCACAGAGAGAGATGAGTGGCTTGAGGCCATCGCCACAGCAATAGAGGACTACACCAGGAAAAAGATTTCTTTTATCTCCAGCCGAAGCCAAGAGGTGTGTTTGTCTATTGCTCTCCATAAATGTGTCTGCCCTAATAATAGTTATGCAGATTAGTGTGTTTAAATGTCTGGTATAAGGAGCTACTAAGAAACACAGTAACTCGTGTCCAGCAGTGTGCATGCTCTTATGTGATAGAGTTTGAGGCCTGGCCTTAAGACAGAGAATTTGCATTTTCTTTTAGTTTTAGTTTTTTCTGCAAATTTTTCAGTTGGGCCAGCAGGTGGCCTAGCAGTTAGAACATTGCCCCTGCATTCAGAAAGTTGTGGGTTCAAATCTCTACATTGGTAGCATCATTGCTGAAGGTACTGTCGCCACACACTGCTCCCTGTTGGTGGCAGCCCAGTGCTTCACTAGGTGAAAGGGTTAAATGCAGAGAAAGATTTGCTGTGCTGTGGTGTGTTCACCCATGGCTATGTGGGCCCACTTTACTTTACTTTAAAAGACCATAGGTTTTGATTTATCACAAATAATTTTATCACAATTTATAGACTTGTATTATTGTGATAGGATACCGACTTAATATGATGAATCCATATAGGACTGGAGGACACAGTAGTAGTACATAAAAATCATAACAGTCCATGCATTTATGTTTGTTATTTATAGTTTGTTGTGTAAAGGATTGGTTTTTGCTATTTTCTGTGTAAGTGTGTAATTGGTATCGTTATTTTCTCTTAGCTAAAAATCTTCACTTGCTACTCTGTATAATTAATGTTGATTGTGTGTGTCTGAATGTTTGTTTTTCTGCTGTTTATAGTCTGAGGGTGTGTCTGTTGATGGTCCTCCACTGGGTTCTAAAGCTCCCATCTGGATCCCAGATCTTCGGACCACCATGTGTATGATCTGCACCTGCGAGTTCACACTCACTTGGAGACGCCATCACTGTCGCGCTTGTGGCAAGGTCAGTGGTCAGCAATCACACTGAAACAAGATTGGTTTTGTTTGTTTGTTTGTTTTACACTGGAGCTGCAAAGTTAATGCCAATCAGCATCCAGCTAACTGAATACCTAAATCATCACATAATTGCATTAAACCACAATTAATTGTAACAGTTAATTGAGCATGTCTGTTTCAGACGTTTTAACAGTTGGGTCATATCTACAGAAGGCAGCCTGTGCCTACTTACTAATCTGTCTTTAGCCTACATGCTTTTTTTTTTTTTTAACATTAACGGGTTAATTACATGTAATTGAAATCTATAATTAAATGAATAATATAATAAGCAAAAATAAATTATATAATAAGCAATTTTCTCCAGGATAAGTTTTCTTATACTGTTTCTGATAATACTGAGTAACTGGCCCTTTTTGTTAATAAACTATTTCACATAATTAGAAAACTAAAGTATTTGTTTATGTCTGGATTTGAGCCTATATTTAGTTCTTAGAAGCTTTTTTCAAACCGCAGAGGCCTTGTCCACCAAGGCCTTTAAAAAGGACAGTTATACAGTAAATTATACATCATAGCTGAATTAGTTTAGGCATCTACATCACCTTAGAGCCAATTAATTGCACTGCTTTTCACAAAGAAGCCACCTTTAAACATGTTTGGCTGAACAACTACATTTGAGCTAAAGGGGAGAAGTGGGTAAATTTGAGTCTTGGCTGAATCATTGTTTTAACTGAAGTGTGTGTACAAATGTGTGTGTACAAATGTGATGGTGAAATCTAATATTTTCAGTGCATATTTCTTACAGGTTGTGTGCCAGGCATGTTCATCCAATAAATATTACCTGGAGTACCTGAAGAATCAGCTAGCAAGAGTATGTGACCAATGCTATGCCAAACTCCAGCAGAAAGATAAAGGTTTCACTCTTCTCTCTTCATGGGCTTATTTTATTACTCATCCCCTCTGACATAAGGTTGACTTTTGGTGTAAATCCTCCTCTATCTCACATCCCACGCCCTCAGGTGACCAATCAGGGGTGTGTGTTTCAACTAGTGGACGAAGCTCTGGCTCAGCGTTTTCCTTCTCTAGAAAACAGAAGAAGATTCCATCAGCACTGAAAGAGGTAAAATGTAACATCATGCAAATAACTTTGATGTTACGCTGCTACTTGTACTAGCTTCTTACCACCAGTGTTGGGCACGTACCTTTAAAAAAGTAATTAGTTATCATTACTAGTTACTTCTCACAAATAGTAACGGAGTTACGTAATGTAAGTTAGTAACTGAGTTACATCATTATAAAAGTAACTAATAACCAGGCAAAGTAACTACTGCGTTACTTTAAAAAAAAATCTAATTTTTATACAACTATAAAATAAATATAAAACATTGTACACTAATCTACGCTATTTTAATGTTGTTGTGGGACAATATGAGAGACAACTACCAAATTCAACGTTTTTGCCTTTCATCTCAGCGAGGGAAAAGTGCCCTACTCTGCACCCGCACTACTCTGCCTCTGATTGGCTAACAATGGAAATGTACTCAATCTAAGCCAATCATCACGTTCACAGTTACAACACGTGTTTACAGACACACCAATCATCATCACAGGTTATGTGTCCCGCCCCGGCCCCGAACACACACACACCCACCCCAGAGAAAGAGAGGTCCTATGGCTGAGAGAGACGCTGCTCGCATGAAAACCGCTTCAGTGTTCTCAGCATTTTTTTGTCAGTAACGGTAACAGCGTTGTAACGTGGAAACAGTAATTCGTTTGAATACTCGTTACTGAAAGAAGTATCGCCGTTAGTAACGCCGTTTATTTATAGCGCCGTTATTCCCATCACTGCTTACCACAGAATCATATAGTTACTTATTTTCATGATGACTATCCTGCATCGTTAGTTCTTAGCCACGTGGAGCCTTGGGTCCACTACAGTTTTAATGTCAAGTATAGTTTTAAATGATTTAAATTCAATCATTTTTCCAACCTTCTTTTCTTATTAGCACAGTTATTATCACTCTGTTTGAGACACAGAAAAGTTAAGTTAGCTACATGTGGATGTGATGCAAAATATTTTTAGTTTCTTAGTTTTCAAAGAACACACATTTTATTACCTGTGATCTGCGCACAATGCCTCATCTAAAATATATGTTTCAATTATATTTGTGAAATTAATTTTTTTTACATTTACATTTACAAATATCCAGTTCATATTTTCATTGGCCTTTTCATGATATGGTAACATGCCCTTGTGCATGAAGTGTCTTTGTGAGCCTTGGAGATAAAATCAAATCGAATCTAGAGAAAGGTCACTAAGATAGCCTACGCACAGGCTTATAAAATGCTGTGCTTAATGGCATCTAAATTTCCTTGGCGAATACTTGTGCCTACTGGGAGAACAAAAGACGAGTATGCCACTGGAATAGTGTGTTTGAACAAGAATGTTTCTTCTGGTTCATGGTGCAGCAGATTCAGGCAATGCAGTTACTTCAGTGAGCCACACATTTCATCTCTTCACTTCCAGGTTTCTGCTAACACTGAGAATTCCTCCATGAGTGGTTATCTGCACAGATCTAAAGGCAACAAGAAACCCTGGAAGAGGCTGTGGTTTGTGATTAAGAATAAAGTCCTCTACACGTATGCAGCGAGTGAGGTATGCTATTCATGTTTGTTCATCATTTTGTTGGGTCATTTATTGTTTTCAGGGTTATATGTGAAGCATGAATGTGATGGGTTTAGTTGACAAGAGTTGGCCAGAGTTGATTGTGTGTGTTCTCGCATGCTCAGGATGTTGCAGCATTGGAGAGCCAGCCATTACTGGGATTTTTCCTGCGAGAAGAAAAGTCTGGACCTGCACAGAAACTGCAGTTTAAACTCTATCACAAAAACACACTGTACTATATCTTCAGAGCAGATGACATCCCTACAGCTCAGAGGTACACACACATACACAGGTATCATCAGTACATGACCATTCAAAAAGTGTAAGTCACTGTTTTCAACAGTATAGATTTTTTTGCACATAGATGTTGCTCTACATCTGTCATTTGTAGGATGTGTAAAAATATAAAGGAATTTTACATTTAAGTCTCTAGAACGACAAACAATGAGCTTTAAATGATACTATTTAAAAAGATACAGATATGTATAGAAAATACTGTACATTTCTTTTTATTTCACAAAATTGTGAAGTATTGAATAAAGATCAGGTCTTACATTAAGCGTAATTCTTGCCATAATGAGAGTCTAGGGCTGAATGATTAATTGTTTTTATTTTGAAATTGCAAATTAACAGTGCAGTTTTCAAATCATAAAAGCTATTCTGTCCTTCTGGGCCGAACATTTCACAAATTTCAAATTTCTTAGGAACGATATTGCTCAGAAAGTAATTGCTCATAAGCTGTTTTCCCTTCATTCAGACCATCAGAGACTAATAAGTAAACATTGCAAAATAAAAGCACTCTAAATGCACGTAATTATTAGGCTTTGTATACATTTTACTGTGCTTGTAAGGACAGTACAGCGTATATACATTAACACAGCATGTCCGTGCACGCATGGAAAGTTACACAGTGTGAAGCAATCTGTGTTTGTTTTTCAGATGGATTGAGGCGTTTCAGGAGGCTATGATTCTTTGACCAGTCAAATCCACTTGTTGCCCTGCTACACTGGACTGGCAAGTGGTAATTTGAGCTCAGAAGAAACCAATTATAGCTACATCTATAGCAAGAAGACGCTGGTAGTTTTCGTTTTCACCGAACTGCATTACTAGTGTAAAACCAGCATTTCATGTTATTGTAGCCTCTTCTACCTTTCTGCCCACTTTTACAATGCCTCCCACCTCAAAGCATATATTATTCATTTGTTTGAGATCATTTTCCTTGGGTCAGGCTTGTAATAGGATTTAAGGTCCTCAACAGAAATCCCAGATTCTGTGACTTCAAGCACAAAAAACTACACTGGATGTTCTTGGACATAACAGTAACATCCAGTGTGATGTTCTTGATAAGTGAGGATGGGTGTAAGTAGTGAGGAGCAGGTGATGGGAGAAATCCAATTAAAGATGTTTTTGGTTGCCTGGCAACAGATTAAATGAACAGGTCACCGGTGTGATCGAAGGTCAAGTGAGGAAGAGCACAAGCAAGTGTGGCATGAGGAAGGTTTGATGCATCTAGATGCTTCTATGGCAGAATCTGCGTTTGAGATCTGCCATGGTTTTTGTGGGAGATGTCGGATGCTGCTATGAAAGCCAGTCGTGTTTTTTTAGACGCCTTAAAAGGAATTGTTGCTTCAAAAATGCTAACAAAACGATGCTGAGTGAATGAAAGCAAATAGCCAGTGATTAGCATTATGCAAATAGAGTCATGCTAATTGGCATCAACCAGCTTCCATTAATTGTTAGCCATGTTAGTATGTTTGTTCGTGCTGTTCCCTTAAATAGAGAGAAACCCTGTTTTTATTGTACGGTTCGTCTTTTTAAAACATTTTTTTATCTTCTCTTTTGTATAAAGTAGGACTCACAGTAAAAATATTAAACTATTTTACGGGGAATAACTGGATATAAGTGTAAATATGCTGTACATGGTAATATAATGCAGGTGTAATACATGTGTATTTAAAACAGTGTAGTCTCCTTGAATGAGTGAATAACGGTTTTGTAATTTAACAAAGAATTGCCATTTTCAGCAAGCTGACTAAGCACTATGTAATACAGATCATAGCATTCTAAGCTGTGAATAAATACCCAGCTCGGTGAGAACTGTTAGCTCTTTTATTATCAGGGAAAAGTTAACATATTACTTTACTGGTGAAATTTCTTTGTGCACCTTGTTATTGTGGGAGAGATTACCGTGAAACCATGTTAATTTGTGTTAAATGGACATTAAACAATTATGCCACAGTTTCTACAGTATTACCCAACATAGTTTAATACGTTGCATATGTTCTAGTTGATGTTTGTGTGTGTACTCTGTTTATTGTGACACACAGTAATGAACTTGGGAAGGTGATGTTTTGTTTACTGGGACAAAATGCACAAGTGCACTGCACACTGAACTGCCACACAGACTTTGGGATTTTTATCTGCTGTTTTTAGTCACTTGTTCCACCTGGTTGGGGTTGACTGTAGTGTACAATGGATAAAATTGATTTTTAAAAAAAAGACCCTTGCTCACAGTATGTCCGATGTAGATGTAAAATACTGTAATAAATTTTAAGTAGCTTTTTTTCCTGATTATTCTTTGTGTATGTGTGTGTCTCCATTGGTGTTTCTCATTTTTACACCAGCTGCAGTTTACACTGAAAATTTCACAACAAATGAACCAATAAAAAAATTTAAAAATCAGCTTTAATAAAAACTCCTATTAACTTCCTGTAAAAGAAGGCTTTTCCTCCTGCTACAAAGTTACCAATTTGAAAGGTCTTCGTCCAGTACCAGTGATAAGTTTGTGTTTGGTTGAGAACTGCAAAACCTTTCAAATGTGGCAAATCATATCCTGTTATTTGTTACTAATAAAGTGCTTTTAAAATCTGAAAACCATAAAATATACCTAGTTAAACTATTCAAACTAATACATGCTTTCTTACTTTAGAAGCCATGTTCTTTTGTTTAGTTGACCTGAACTAACCAATAACAATCTGAACTTTTAATGTGTTACTAGAAATGCCCCAGAGGTACATGCAAAAGGAAACGGAATGTAAAGTGGTTCCACCTTTTCACACCTTGTCTTCCCAGGATGAATACACTTAGGTTAAATTCGACAGAACACTTCAGTTTGTTTGCTATTGCCCTAACACTTTTAGCAGCCCATGTCTACAAATGTGACTGAAATACTGCTGCAGGCAGTTTATAAGAGTGCCGAATATTAATGTTTCTTAGCTACAACTGTATTGTTTGTTGCCAAAACTGTCCCACAACTTCTCTGAATTCACCCTATAAAGTATTTACACAGTGATATTGAAATTTTATGAGATTGTAAAGTGGAGGTCGTGTTCTTCAGTTAATCCAAACACATAATTTGAACTCGTATTACAATGAACCAAGTCTAAAAAACCTTTGTGAAGGCATTGTTATTCTGGACTTACAGTAATAAATCAACTGGATGTAAAGGGGGCAGATGTAATTTAGTGTGAACAAGAGAATCTTCAGGCTTAATATTACATGGTCTTCGAAAAGAAAATTAGTATGTTAGAGTTATGAGTTATGCAGTAATATAAGAAAATGATGCTTTTATGCATCTTATTAAGTTTTATGATGCTGAAAAACATTATAATGGTACAACATAAATGGTTGTACTTAAATGACAAAATAAATATTGGATAGGAACCACATTTCTTTTTTGCTCTCTGCTTCTCCCACTCACACAGGATTGATGACATGAAGCTATTTCAAATGTATGTGGGTTTTAAATGTCTTGATGCAGACTTCATGAAGAAACCCTCAATGTGAACATGATGACCTTCAGTTTTGATGTTACTTGGTACTGAAAAGAAAATTAGATAATTATGATACGCAGTAATACAATAATAAAATCATGTTGGCTTTTATTTTTTTAAACATCAGTAAAATCCAACACGGAAAAAAGCACATCCGGTACAACAGAAAAGGCTGTAGTAAATTAAAATACAGGATAGGAACCACGTCTCTCTCGGCTTCTCATACCTACTCACACAGGATTACATGGAGTTCAATCAAATGTATGTGGCTTACAAATGCAGTGATCTGAACCTCACAAAGAATATCCCCCTTCAGTGTGACCCAGAGGACCTTCAGCCCTGCTGTTCCTTGGTATCAAAACGAGAAAAAAGTACCTTGGTATGGTACAGAGGAGTTATGGGGTAATACAAAAAGAAATGTATGCTTTTAAGCACCTTATGAAAATTGTATTTGTGATGCTGGAAAAACAATACAACACAAATTGCTGCAGTAAATTAATGGTGGTGGTACATAAAGGTAATTTCTCCCCCGCTCAGGACTGAATCACATAGGAGTTATTTCAAAGGTATGTGTTTTGACAGTGTGATCCAGACCTCATGAAGAATAGCCCCATTCAGTGTGAACAGGAAGACCTTCGGCCCTGCTGTTAGTTTGTAAAAGAACCGAAAACTAGTAGACTATACCAACACGTTCAGTGGACTTGATGTACTGCTGTTCGATGTGCCCGAAGATTTTACACTACAGACCAAGGGAGAGTCGTGTAATTTAATCTCTCCTCTCCAGCTCTGCGCATGATCTCGCCGGGCCTGTGGGCAGACACAGGTCGCGAACTCTGACCTGAGCACGACCGATTTACCATTTAAAAAATACTAAAAACACTGGAGCTGCGATAAAAAAAACAAAGTGGCACGGTAGGCGTCTTTTTTGCTATGTGTTGCCTCTCGCATGAGCTCTCCAGGGACTGAGAATTCACACAAGTTACCAAAACAGCCTGCCTCGCTAGGACGGCTGGCTAAGCTAACGTTAGTAAACACTAACGTTTTCTTGTTTTGCTGTTTGGTACTGTTCTGAATAGATGACATATTGTACATTTCTCTATGAAGCTCAAGTATAGCTCTCAATGTTGAACTTATACAGTCATGGTTGGTAAATTCAGTCAGAAGCAGCTGTGATGTAGCGTTAGTTAGCAAGCATCTTGGTATGGACGGTTTTGTTGGTTTTAGCCTTGTTGATTTAACTTTAAAGTGACAGTCTGTGAACTACCGCGGTAGTCAATTTATTCAACTTCTCTACTATACGAAAACGTTATTTGTTTTGTATTAGTGTTTCTGAAGTGAAAATGTAAGTAAATTACGTCTAGCTTGTCATATGCTAGTTTAGCTTGTCATTAGCTTCGACGACAGTAAGCTTACCTATTTAGCATATTTGATCTCCTACCTGGGTTGAATAAATGAGCTGACCTACCTAAAATATTGGCCGGGTTGTTTAGAGTGCTGTGAATCCTTAAAAATGCAAAACACTTGGTTTTATGAGTTTTATATTACTGGAGTGTACCTTTGACCTAGCTGCTGGCTAATGTCTGCTAGCAGATTCCCCAGACATCTTCAACGTTGAGTCAAATCTGCTGTATAAAACGGAAATTAAACAATCAAAGCAGTTCCATTTTCTGAATTTAAGATGTCTATAAAGTATTTCAGGGAATTAAACCGAATAAATGGTCTCTTAGGTCTGGATATTTGTTTGTTGTTGGTTTTGGAGCCCGCTAGGTTTAAATCCCGAGTGGAAGCACAGCTTTAACCCTTCAATTCTGACCTTTCACCCAACAGTGGGTGAACATCAGATTTCTTCATCTTCCGTATCAACTTCATCACTTTTGGGCCAGGGGTTTATTTCCCCATGCATCAGATGACATTACAGTTTACACAAACGGAAGAAAATATAGTTTGCTATTTAAGTGAAATCATCACCACAGTGCTAGGCTAACCAGCATGCTAAAGCCGCTAGCACAGTTTGGTGGTCATCTATTCTTATCATGTAACTATTTTGTAATTTTCTTCAAATCAGACCTTATTGCAAAGCATGACAGTCTGTAGTCAGATTGATGTAGATGTGCCATACGAGTACATTATTCATATTCACTTGTGTAGCCGTGTAAAGGTTGCAGTAGAGGGATACATGTAAAAGTCTCTGCATGACAGCATGAAGTCGGCTATGTATCAATAATTTTGTATATTTGTCACTATATTTAATCAGACTTTTTCATATTCAGTACATGTCCAAACATACTATGTGGACAAAAGTACTGTGACACACCTCTTAATCACTGATTTCAGCAGACAATCTTAATGCTTCAGTGTACCAAGACATTTTGCTTCCACCCTTGTGGCCACAGTTTGGGGAAGAACCTTTTCTATTCCAGCATGACTGTGCCCCACCGCACAAAGCAAGGTCCATAAAGACATGGCTGGATAAATTGGGCGTTGAAGAACTTGAGTGGCCCGCACAGAGCCCTGACTTCAACCCCATCCAACATCTTTGAGAACTGGAACAGAGATTCCGAGCCAGGCCTTCTCGTCCAACATTAGTGACTGACCTCATAAATGCTCTACAGAATGAATGGGCACAAATTCCCACAGAAACACTCCAAAATCTTGTGGAAAGCCTTCTTCGAATTGGACTTATTTCAGGACACTTCTTCAAATTGGACTTCTTAAAGGTGCACCCATTGCTGACACAAATGTTTGGTTGTACAGACACACACACACATACACACACAGCTTGTATAATCTACATGGAAAAGCACTTCCGGTAGAAAGTGATGCTCTGGAACATCAGCTATTGGTTTATAAAGACCCCTTGCTTTGTTGAATTGGAGGGTGTACTCACTAATGATCATGTGACCAAATGCAGTCAAATCCTTATGCCAATGTTACTGCATCTAGTGTACAGCCTACCCAACAGAGCAAAGGCTGTTACTGCAGCACAGTGGAGTTCAAACTTCAGTTTCAATGTTTATGGAAGTATACAATTTAATATTCATTTTGCCTTGGTGTTGCCCCAGCTGTCTATTGCTGATTTAGCTTGTCGCAATTTGTTTTGTATTAGGGGCGTGGGAGTGTGTGCATGCCTCTGTCTAATGGAGAGGTGTATTTGAGCCAAAGAAGGGTGGGAGCAGAACCATGGCGGGAGAAAGTCCCAGAATTCAGCTTGTGTCTGCAGATGGAGGGCTGCAGGTAAAAAATAGCATTAGAGCAACATTTAACTCATTAAGCATTTCTCCAATAATTGTATTTGGCATTAATGTGTGTGTGTGTGTGTGTGTGTGTGTGTGTGTGTGTGTGTGTGTGTGTGTGTGTGTGTGTGTGTCACAGATTGTAACAGATCAGCAGCTGGGCCAAAAAGTGCAGATAGTTACAGCATATGACCAGACAGGGAGTGGAAAGCAGCAGTTTATATTAGCCAATGTGGATTACCCCACCCAGGACAAACTGCTGCTGAAGCATGAATCCTCACCTGGAAAAGTCATTCTCACTTCTGCTGATGGCTCGGCTGTCAATCAGCTGCTTTTCACCTCACCTGAGCTGACAGGTCAACAGATCCAGGTGGGTCAGAAGCACATGGCATAATATATGCATTTATCTGCATTTATAAGGGCTATCAGAATCATCTTATCAGCTGATAATAATTTAAACGTGATTGGTGTTTAGATGTGACATATTTCAAATCAATATTTAATTATGTACCACAGAATGTTGTGCTGAAATTTGTATTCGTTTCAGTAATTTTACTGCATTTGTACCCAAAATGAGAATAAGTTGGGACAGTATAGAAAATATAAAAAAAATAGTGATTCTTACAATTTGTTTTGACTTTTATTTCATTGCAGATAATATGAACCCCAGGCATTTCATGTTCATTTCATGAATGCTTAAAAGGCTGCTGAGATTTAAAAGAGAAATATTAAATATAGCGTCTTTTCATGAGGTGCATAATTTCATGTTGAAATTCTGCACACAATACAAGGGCATGGCTGTGGACTGGCCTAAATGAAGTACAACAATGACCCTATACATCTAAGGAACACTTTATCACTTAATGTCCTATTGGCCACAATGTATTTTAAGTGTTGTGAGAGGGCATGGCAACATTGCAAAATGGTAAATGCTTGACCATTTTGTTGTAATGTGTTGCAGACTTGAAATGCAGGAATAGATGTATATTAAAAATTAAAATGAAGTTGACCGCACAAACATGAACTATCTTGGCTTCATACTGTGTGCAGTGAAATAAGCCAAAGAATATGTTTTTTTTTCTCAAATTTACACAAAATATCACACATACATGGTAGTGATGTTCTCAGATGAATGCTTTGATTTTTGTTTTCTTGTTTAGAGGCAGAGTTTATTAATGACAAAAACTGACAACCAGTGAATGGTTAGTCTGTAACAAATAAACAGACATTTAAATTTAATTGTTAAAGAAAAGGGCTTCTAAAAGTAATTCCATGTGACTGTAGAGCAGATGAAGTCACAATGACTCGATTAAATTCAGTTAAATTAAAATGATTTGTATCGTCATATAAGCTTTACCAATTCTGGATTTTTTTTCCCTTCATGATGCTGTTGGAAAGCCAATCCTCTTATAGAGGATCACTGGAACATATGTTTGAGAGATTTGTTTCATTGACCAACTGGCACAATACCGGGAATACTTTTATTGTACTCTGTAGTAAAATGGATTAACATCTGAATGGGTTTACATGATTTTCCAATAAATTAAATAAATGTTTATTTATGTTTATTTTTTCCTAGTTTGTGACGGAGAGCACAGAACAAAACTCCATTAAACCTGTTGTAGAGTATTGTGTTGTGTGTGGAGACAAGGCCTCTGGTAAGTAAGTATAGCACAGCATGGCTAGTTAGTACAAAGAAATCTACACCTTCTATTTTTAAAGCTGTGGTCTGACTGAGCCAACAAGACAAATCACTTGAATGGGGTGTTGGAAAGTGAAACGGCTATAGTTTCCTGTTGTGGGTTCATCTAGGTCAGTGGCGAGGTACTGAGAGGCGAAGGCTAGAACAGTTACTGATTATTCTGCTCAAACAGATCAGCTCCAATTGAATCAACAGTAAATTAATAGGAAAATCACCCAATTCTGCAAAGATCCTGCCCTCTGGGATCTCAATCTCCCACCCCACAAGTTCATGTACCTCACATAGTCTGAGCCCACAGAAGACAAGAGAGGAAGTGATGAAGAAAATAGCAAGATGACAATCTAATGTGAAAATGACTCTTGGCTTTGTGGGTGTACACTGTAATGCATTGAACATAAGGCCTGTGCTGTTAATAGCATTTTAGTTTTACCAGTTAGAAACGTAGTTTTGAAATATAAATGATATACCATGTAGCATCTGTAAAAAAAGCCAAAGTCTCGAGCTAGTGTGGCATTTTTTTTATCTCAGCGTATCACAGTATCTAAAAATGTTTAATTTTGCTATAATATGGTAAAGGGACCCATGAAGTCAAAATGAGCCCTGAGAGTGCTTCTGCATAGTCTTTCAAACCTGGAAAAGCATGTCACATACAAAAACACCTTGTGCACACCTTTTAAAATTTAAATTAGAAATGTAATATGTTTAAAAAATATTAACTAGTTCTTAACTTTTTTCAAACAAAAAACCCCAGTGAATTGCACACATTGCAAGTGTATCTACCATTAATGACACAACTAAAAATCACTGTTTGACACTCAGCAAGGTCATAAAACCAGAACATCCTGCAGCTATGCCAAAGCAGAACTCCACGATTGTGATAGGTACAGTATTTTTGCTTAAGAAGTACATAATGATTAAGGTCTTTTGATTTTTTTCTTTCTCCCTCTTTCAGGTCGTCACTATGGGGCAGTGAGCTGTGAGGGCTGTAAAGGCTTCTTCAAGCGGAGTATCCGGAAGAATCTTGTGTATACTTGTCGTGGGTCCGGGGAGTGTGTGATCAATAAGCACCATCGTAATCGCTGCCAGTACTGCAGACTGCAACGCTGCATGGCCCTCGGAATGAAACAGGATTGTGAGTCTGTCTTATATGCACATGAGAGCTGCCACTAACAATTATACATATTATACTGTCAAACATATGCCCATGCCACGGCAACACCGTCATTCAAGGTTTCAGTGTTCATAGTGGAGCATATGATAGATGCCAAACAAATAATAGAGACCAATGCTTCTTTTAGGGTATTACAATCATATAAACATGGCAAAAACAGAACAATTTTCTTTGAAGCAATTGATATATTAGCTTCTTCCACAATTAATTGGTTCAGCCCTGATACACATACACACCCTTTCTCAACACATACTTAAATTTCTGCTTCTCAGAAACGTTAGTAGCTCGATTCCTTGTCTTTGAATGTGTTGAAGTGTGTTGTCAGTTTCTGTGTGTGTGTATTTGTTCTATTTGATAAAGGAAGGTTCAGCATGCGTTTATCTCTCATAGCTGTGCAGTGTGAGAGAAAGCCAGTGGAGGTGTCAAGAGAGAAGCCAGCCAACTGTGCCCCCTCCATCGAGAAAATCTACATCCGCAAGAACCTCTGCAGCCCTCTCGCAGCCATGCCCACCTTTGTCAATGAGAAAGAGACAGCCAGGTATATTTGGGATCAGAATTCTTGTTTTTCCCCTAATCGTAAATTAAACTGCAATGAAACCACCTCAAAAAAATATCTTCCCCTTCCCCTTGACGCTCAATATTGTTCTACTACTCCTATTTTTGTGTGTTTCTGTTTCCAGGTCTGCCAGTCTGCTGGATACTAATATGCTCCTGAACATCCAACAGTCTCTCTCCAAACTCGACAACACAATCTTCATTCCCTCTTCACCAGACCAGGTAACAAACACACTGTCTAAATAATACCGACTTTGTTCTGGTCATAAAACGTGTGAAGTACTGTTAACATAGGTGCTCAGGTTAAAAAAGGAAAACTAATTACTGTTCATTATTATTATTATTATTAAGTTACATTTATATAACGCCTTTCACAATTGAAGAGAAAAGTCTTGAGATTGCATTTGAATGATGAGCTAGCGCAGCAGTAATGAAGGTTAACGGAAGAGAGTTCCAAAGTTTGGGAGCCAAGAATGGAGAGTCTAGTCCGTGGAACAAGAAGAATATTAGTGCCAGAAGACCTGAGAGAGTGAGAGGGAGAGTAAGAAGTGAGGAATTGAGTAAGGTAGGGAGGAGCAAGGCCATGGAGAGCTTTAAAGGTGAGGAGTAAAACTTAAAACTTACCGGTAATTCCAGCCTGAATTGGTAGCCAGTGTAACTGAGAGAGGATAGGGGTGATGTGGGCAGAGCGTTTAGTGTGTGTAACAACTGGCAGCAGAGTTTTGTACTGTAGCCTTTTTAAGGATTTGCTAGGTTGGCCGATAAACAAGGAGTTGCAATAGTCAATGCGAGACATAATGAAGGCATGGACTAGGCTAAGAGCATCACTGCTAGACAAGAATAGGCCTAAGCGAGCGATGTTGCGGAGGTGATGTGCGATTGGACATGGACTTGATGTGCAATTCAAAATTAAGTGAAGAGTCAAAAAGCACACCAAAGTTTCTAACAACCAGCACACCATCAATACTGACTTCAAAGTAGATTTGTGTTTTTATTAGGGCCTGACCAGAGGCTAATAAATTTGGCAATTTGTATTTTTCCATGGATGATTGAGAGGAAATCCCACTATAAAAGCAGTCATAAATAGAAATAATAATTTAGTCATGCAGTAAAACACTGTGAGTCAAACTATTAGACACCTTCACCATATTACATTCTATTGACTGTACTCCTATTATCTTTTTTAGCTATTTGAGATTGGTATTCACTTTACAGTGCCTTTCCTTGCTATATGTCTTACATTTGTGTTCACTGCTAGAATGATGCCTGTCAGGGTGATCTGAGCACGCTGGCCAATGTGGTCACATCTCTTGCCCATATAAACAAGAGTCGTGAGGTGACAGACAGCAGCACTGACCTATCGGGAATGGAGACTATGAGCAACGAAGACAGCTCCATAGCCGACATGCAGCCAGATGAGCAGAGTTCCTGTGAGATCTCTCAGTAAGAAACAGTCCCTTCTGTGATGGACTAAAGATATTTTTGCTTATGTTGCACTTATACACAAGACCAGGATATGTCCTGCCATGTTTACCAAGAAAGAACATAAAATCATCTCTTTGATATTGAAAATTTAAACATGTGTATTTTTCTCCATTCAGGGCCTTTGACACACTGAGCAAAGTGATGCAGCCTGATGAGGCTGTTGGAGAGTCTGTAGAGGGGAGTGTCGCTGAGGATCAGAACATGGCCCTGCTGGAGATGGATGGGCCACTCCTGTCTGACATGCATGTACCCTTTAAGGTCAGCGGCCGCATTCGCATATCCCATATCATCTCGCATATAAACAAAAAAGGAATCTTGACTAGACTTGTGAGTAACTAGAACTGTTGGGGTGGACAATATGGAAGAAACATTAAAAAGCTGTGAAAGGTAAAATGTATGGAAGAAAAGAAAAAGTGTCACATTTTTAATACAACTGTAAAAACCATGGACCAATAATCAATTAAAGAGAAACAAATGACATACTTTACCTACAGCAAAAGGAAAGGAATAATATAGCATTATGGGTTTACATCCTATCAGTTACCGTAACTGTTAAGTTTGTTTAGTTACTATACATTAGTTGCTGTTTACTGACTATTTTTAATTGGTCTGAATCTGTCTTTGTGATACATGCAGTTTTTCAGTATTATAGAGGTTCTCGCAATTCCCATGATTTGATCAGAAAAGCGTATAGTGACAACGTTAGTGTATCATCATCATATGGATTATTTGCAGAATGCAGTGTGATGAATATGTCCCCTGTTCACTTCCAACATATACCTGTCAACTGCTGTCTAAACATCTATTGTTATCACCTATTTCCGTCATTTTTTCAGTATTATTTCATACTGTTCTTTGTATTCAAAAGAGAGTGGTAAAGATTTTGTAGTCACTATCCTTAAACTTCTCACTGACTTTCTCAGATAACCTGTCTTTATATCTTCTCAGATGCGAAATAACACAAGTAACTAATGCCAAGTACAGTTGACCAAATATCACTAATGCTCACTTTTGCCATCTATGCACAATGTATATAAAAGCAGAGCAATGCTTAGTCTCTTAGATTTAGATTGATTAAAGACAGACATGGCAGGAGACCTGAATTGTGTCAATCACAAACATCATAATAAGAAAAACAACACAGGCCAACAATAAAAACATTAAATGCATAAATGAATCTGGTTGTTATTAGTCAGGTTGTTATTGGTACTAGATGTGTAGACATCATTCTTAAAATAAAGACAAATGGTTGAAAAGACAAGAAGCGATACAACTACAGTATGCAAAAGCAAAAAAAAATGATTAAAAAGAAAAACCAGAGATATAGGTCATGCTACTTTGGGAAGGTACTCCATTGTCCACCCCTGAGTGAAGTTTAATTGAAATCTGTCTTTGTGTGTATTTCTTTATAGCTGATGATGCCCTTGCCCATGCCGGAGTTTCTGAATCTGAACTACATATGTGAGTCAGCTTCTCGTCTGTTGTTCCTCTCCATGCACTGGGCACGCTCCATACCTGCCTTCCAGGCCCTCGGGTGATTCTTTTGTTTCTTTTCTTTGTTGTGTTCTGCTCTACCCCCTTTGATATTTCTCGTTGTCTTCTCATATTCTGTGAACTTGTGAATACTTTTTTTCCCTCCTTTCATTAATTTTTTTCCTTTCTCCTTCTGAAGGCCAGAGAATGGTATCACTCAAATAAAGGCTTGTTGGAATGAGCTGTTTGCTTTGGGCCTGGCTCAGTGTGCTCAGGTCATGAATGTGGAGACGATTCTTACTGCCATTGTCAGCCACCTTCAGAGCAGTCTGGAGGAAGGTAGGACACAGTTCAATGCAGCACCCAATTTCAAATGAGGCATTTTACATTTTGTGTTGATGAAATAGAAATGAAAAAATCAATGTTTGTGTGTGTCTGCCTCAGAAAAACTTTCTGCAGAACGAGTAAAGCAGGTAATGGAGCACATCTGGCGAATGCAAGAGTTTTGTAACAGCATGAATCGTGTGAACCCTGATGCATACGAGTACGCCTACCTCAAAGCCACTGTCCTCTTTAGCCCAGGTAAAGAATAGCATATAGAGGAAAATTAGGAATGGAAAAGAAAGTGGGTATGTGGTTTTGAGCTGTTGTCTGTATATGTGCACTGGTGTTACAGATTATGCTGGAGTGGATGGTACAATTCAGATTGAAAGGTTTCAAGAGAAAGCTTACATGGAATTACAGGACTATGTCAGCCGTGTATATCCAGAAGATACTTATCGGTAAGATGCAGCATCCACAGGCCTAATCCTAATGTATTCTTGTTAATTTCCCCCACCTTTACCAGTTTCTGGGGCATGTCGAGCAATACGTTACAGACACCTGCATATACTTGTAGACGACTTGACTGACTTTGTAAATATAGACTCTTTCTCTCTGTCTTCCTTACTTTTAGTTTATCAAAGCTGCTGCTACGCTTGCCTGCACTTCGTCTGATGAGCGCAGCTGTGACTGAGGAGCTGTTCTTTGCTGGGCTCATAGGGAATGTCCAAATCGACAGCATCATTCCCTACATACTGAAAATGGACTCCACCGACTACAACAGCCAGTCAATTAGCTCTACAGAGTGACTTTCGCTCCAGCCTTTGCCGCAATCTGTACCAGTGCCCAAGCCACAGATCCATGACATCATTGCCCCTAGAGTGACCTCTTGACCCATGGAGTCAAAATAGAAGCAGCCAGTATGGACACACTTGAGTGAGCATGCTATAATAGGGGCAGATTTGCCGGGTACACTTTGAAGACTAAAGACATTGTAATTAAGACGACTTTTATTTTCATGTTTGTATGGATCGCAGCTGCTCTCTGTATTGGAGCATGGATATTGTGAACCGCTGTGTACTCTTGGTTTGGACACTTTCATTTTTTCGGCATTCCGCTCCTCATGAGTTGAAGATCTGTGAAAGGTATAAGTGTGAAAGGATTTCTTTGTGTCTTGGCTTAGAAAGCAGTGACTTTCAGTTTGCGTTCTAGAGCGTTGACTCTGGTGTATGTACATGAATTGTGTATATAAGTATAATAAATGTCAACTCTCATAGAGAGAAATGTTGTTTCATGAAAGTCAATGGAATACAGTAATCCCCCGCTTTTTGTGAGGGTTCTGTTTCAAGAGCACCCGCATAAAGTAAAAAACAGCTTTGTTGTGTTTTGGTAAATAAAAGGCCTAAAATGTCTTTTTATAGTGGAAACTGCAAATAAGCCCCCAAATATAGACCCAGAACACTTGAATTTCACTTTACCTTTACATTTTAAAAGAGAATGTAAAGATAAAGCTGTATTCACCTTTTAATTTAAATTCCCCGCCAAGATATGCGACTTGGTAGGTCACTGGACAAAAGCGTTGGGACAAAGCGGCAAAGTGAATGGTTTTTGGAGAATTACCCCTGATCTACTCGGGCTAAAAATACAAATGAGGACTTATTGGAAAGGTCTTCTGGATTGCACCGCGGAGAAACAGTGCATGGAGTGCGGGGGCTCAACCCTGCCGTGGAATTCGAAAAAAGTGCTTCCAGGTCGGCTACAGCCTGCTCTGAGTCCTCTTGTGTGAAAGTTTGGTTCTCAAAAAAAATCTACATGTGACTGAATCCACGACTCCTGATCAACGTAAAACTAGGAGTTTACTATACCACCACACACAAAGCTTTAATATGTATAAAACCTAATAAGTCCCTGTTTGTTTGTACTGACAGCATGATAAGAAAGGAATGATAAGCAGGAAGTCTACCACCATCCTTTTAATGAAATGTTTTACAAAACTGGCAACAAAAGTGTTAAAAAAGTTAATGTACACAAATGCATTGCAATTCAGATTATGATTTCTGCTGTGTTAATTATAAGTCCTTTCTTAAACTTACTGAAGAATTTCATTGTGTAGTACCAGGGTGCCACACGTCAGTCCTGGAGGTGTGATAGTTTCCCTGAACAAACATATTCGCACCACTGTGACCCTGGTTAAGGATAAGCACTTCACAGAGTGCCTAGATGGATGTTTGCTGTCCAAAATTAACTTTTTTTCTCCCCACAATTCTTGTAGATGTTTGGACCCAACAATAACCTCACACAGACATCATTGGGACTGCATCCAGGTATAAGTTTAATATGGGATTGCTCAACCACAGAGATTATGCATAGAAAAACATCACCTTAGACTGTTGTGACTTATGAAGAAAGTTTGACCATAAAATACATTTTACTGGCTTGATGATTGGCCAGAAGGAGTAGTAAAACCTAGACATTTTGGGCATTGCTATGCTTCCAACTATGAGGACACAGTTTGGGGAAGAACCTTTTCTATTCCAGCATGTCTGTGCCCTAGTTCACAAAGCAAGGTCCATCGAGACATGGTTAGAGGAGTTGGTGTGGAAGAACATGACTGGTCCACACGGAGCCCTGACTTCAAACCTATCCAGCAACTTAGGAATGAACTGGATCAGTGATTGCGAGCCAGGCCTTCTCATCCAACATTAGTGGCTAACCACATAAATGTTCTACAGAACGACTGGACTCAAATTCTCCACAGAAACTCCCTAAAAACCTTGTGGAAAGCCTCCAAAGAAGATTGGAAGCAGTTATAGCTGCAAAGGGGGACCAACACCATATTAAAGATTATTTGAACTCAATGTCATTAAAGTCCCTGTTGGTGTAACGGTCATGTGTCCCAATACTTTTGTCCATATAGTGTTTGCAACTTGCTATGATTGCTTTGGTAATATCACATACTAGATCAATTAATCTTCGGAAAAAAAGAGAGACAAAGTACAGCACATACCACATATTTAGGAACGCGTATGATTTCTTCAATCATTTATTTATTTAAACAGTTTATTCTCTGGACACAATCGGCCCTAAAAAAAGGACCAGCGCGCTCAGTCGGAGCATTATTTGTGCGCGCCGGTCGGACTGTGATGGCGCAGTACGTGAACATAGTCCGGCGGGCTCTGGGTCAGATCTCAGGCCATGGAGGAGTTAGAGGGCTTTTAGTCCAGTTTTTCAGGTGGGTTTGGAGTACTGTCTGCGGACAATATAATGCAAAAGAAAAATGGGATTTAAATATAAGAAAACTCTCAGACAATGCAATGACCTCTCTGAGTAGTATAGCATAGCTGCTAAAGGGGTACTGGCTAATGAGTCCGGGTAAGTGTGTTAAACATTGTAATATTGTCTGATTATGTTTATGCACACGTTAACAGGGTAAATGACCTGAAAACCGGAGCATTGATCGGTGTTGACAAATATGGCAACAAATATTACGAGGACAACAAACATTATTTCTTTGGTAAGTGAAGAGCTGCGACCTCCTAACGACATCCAGACAGAGAGATCAAAGCGGCAAATCTGCAAAAGTATAGAGTTTAATGGAGTGGCACTTAGAACTGTCTTAGGAGTATGGACACTATGTTGACAAATGACATGGAAAACATATTTACCCAGAACTTTGTGTCCAAATTACTCAGATTAGTATTATGTTTGTAGGTTTGTGTTACTGGATAACTTATTTGTCAGCCATTATTTCTTGCTTTTGGCATGTGTATACAAAGATTAACTAACAGGATTGTCCCAATGGCTGAATGATTTGAACATATCTCTATCATTTACAGTTATTTCATTTCCATCACAATGAGTATTGTTTTTAACCTCTCTATGGATCATTTGTTCATTGCTGTTTGAAGTTTGTTGTATAAATTCAATTCATGAAGGAGCCATAACTTTGTATCTGTTTGACTGTCGTCTTACAGGCCGTCATCGATGGGTTGTCTACACCACAGAAATGAATGGCAAAAGAACAATGTGGAATGTTGATGGCAGTATGGTGCCTGCAGAATGGTAATGTACTGGTACACATACACGGGGGACACATTAGAAGAAAAAAACATAATGTAAGAGTGCTACCACCGCCAACCACTATACAAGCTATACCACTATATGTGCCTTGGCCTAATTTCTACAAGTTCCCTTTTATGCAACTGAGTTCTCAAATGTGTGTACCATCTGTAATGAGGATTTACGCTCTGCAGCCTTGCTCTTTTTGCTCTAACTCTTTCTAATTGTAGACATACTGCTCTTGCGGACTTATTTATTATGTCCTACATTGACATTCTCAGTCACCTGAAGAATTGTTTTTCCTCCTATACCACACTAATGCATGAGCAAGATGTACACTGGCTGTATGCTTTCAACCACACTATAAATTACTTTTTTCTCCAGAGGTCTAAATGCAAGGGGTATAATTATACATACAGCACATTGCAGTGTCAAAATTAATACACTGCCCATGCATTGGTGTACTATTTTCCCCATTACATCACTCACTCATACTAGTGGTGCAACGGATCACTGTTCATCCGTGATCCGATCCGAACCCTCTCCACGGTTCGGCACGCACGTGATCCGAAGATTCGGGGGGAAAAAAGTTCCACTGTATGGTGCGCGTAGTCAGTAAAGCTCGGATTCGGCTCCCTCTGAGTCACTCAGTAAAGTGATCCGGATCTGCGAGGGATTCACTCATGACTCGGCCGACCCGTCTCTTTACAAGAAGATGTAGGATAGCCCTCATTTAAGCGTGGTGGTGCAAGAAACTGTAAGTTATGCAACTTTTATTGTAGTAATTTATGTTGTAATGATTATAAGATGTATAATGTGGCGGAGTTTATAACTTTGACATGATGACGTTAGGACTCGACAGATCCGGTTCAATGGAGACCTCAGATTCGTGATTCGTGAGTCATTTAATGGATCCGGGTGATTCACCCGGATGAGTCGTGAATCGCTCTGCTCTAGTAGTCAGTCTGTTCAAGTGATAGTCATGGCCAGTGGTAGCGGTCCAAGTAGAGGAGCTCGAGAAACCTCCAGCATCATTTAAGTCTCGTGTGGGAGCATTTCGGCTTCCCCGTTAAATATATTGATGGGAAAAGGGTGGTGGATAAAACCACCACAGTTTGTCGACTGTGTGGCACGAGGAAGCCGTATGAGACTGGCAACACAAGGGGTTTAAACATATGATCAACATGCTTGAGCCACGCTATGATATCCTGTCGCGCGCCCACTTCAGTGACGAGATCATTCCAAGCATGTATGAGCAGGAAAAGTGTAAAGTTATGGCTGAACTGTCCCAGGCATCTTCTGTTGCCCTAACTACAGATGGGTGGACCTCCAGGGCAACGGAAAGCTACATGACCGTGACCGCTCATTACATCACAGCGGAGTGGGAGATACGAAGCCCTGTACTGCAGACACGCCCCCTCTATGAGAGTCACTCAGGCACAAATCTGGCGCGCTTACTGACGGAAGCAGTGGCAGAGTGGAGGATAGAGAGGACCAATACTAATATCCCAGTCACAACAGATAATGCTAAAAACCAAATAAATGCAGTGAACGAGGTAGGACTGGGCCCACAGATAGGGGACATGCAATTAATTTAGCATCCCAAAAGGGAATTACAGTAAGTAAGATGGACTGCCTCCTTGGGAGGATCAGGAAGGTGGTTTCCTACTTCCACCGCAGCTCAACAGCTGCTCATGTGCTTAAGACCAAGCAAGATATGCTACAGCTGCCTACTCATAAGCTCATACATGATGTCACAACAAGGTGGAAATCCACTTATGATATGTTGGAGCGTTATCTTGAGCAGCAGACAGCTATATACTCTGCACTAACAGAAAAAACCCTGAAGAAAAATGTCAGCGACATCGTCACCTTGTCTGATGATGATGATAGAGTGACAGAGGAGGTCCTCCAGCTGCTAATACTGCTCAAAATGGTTACAACTCTGTTAAGCACTGAAAAAATTCAAAGTTATAAGCTCACGTCTGCTTTGCTTTCTTTCTTCTTCTTTGATGATGTGGACATAAGCTAGTTTTTATTTCATTCTCTGTGTTCAAATAAGAAGCAATGATACCTTAAACTGCATTTTAAATTGTTTTTGATTGTGTGAGTTGAATGGCCAAAAATAAATGGAGATTTAAATTTGTCTTGTCTTTGTTCTTTTTTTGCTGATCCGAAAATTGATCCGATCCATGACTTAAAACCGTGATCCGATCCGAACCAAGAGGTTTTTTTTTTTCGTTGCACCACTAACTCATACCTAACGATTTGCAGTCTCATCAAGATTGAAAGCTTGCTTCTGGCCTATCAAAGCCCTGCTCCTCTCTACCTTTAAGAATTCTTGACTCCGTACTCCACTTCTCAATCTTTCAGGTCATCTAGCTGTAACCTCACTGTCCCACCAGACTTTCTTTTGGAACTATCTACCTCAGTCCCTTTTCTTTAATTTTAAATCTGAATGAAGGACTCTTCTTTGATTACATATCTCCCCCTACTGCTTGGTGTGCTGTCCACCCCCTTTCTCTAGCCAAAGATGCAAAGAAGCCACAATTGAAGCAACCATTGTTTCTATTGGTTTTACTCTCCAAGAGGGATTGTACATCTTATAAAGATGAATACAAACATTTTATACAAAAGAGGTGGTAAAAAGTACTGAAATTTATGGATGGTGCTCACATGACATGAGACTTCCTCTTAGATTGCATGCAGATCAAATCAGAACACATGTCTGATTACCTGGGACATTTTGCATGTGCATGTTTTTCTACTTTCCACTTAAGCAGTTTCCCAGAAGTGATTATATGTAGCTTGTTTAAATTAACTTAAAATGATTAATGCAAGCAGAGTCACAACTAGATGCTATGTGGTCCTACTTGTATCTTGTACATGTACATTTTGGCAACTTCCAGATATGATAACTCCTTGTAACACTTGGTGGAAACATGGCCCAAGTCTTCACTTATGCAGTGATGATCCTCTTTAATCCTTCTTTCCATCTTTCTCTCTCTCTTTTTTTTTTTTAGGCACCGTTGGCTTCACTGCATGACTGATGACCCACCTACCACTCATCCTCCAGAGCCCAAGAAGTTTCTGGCGAAGGTCCACCAGATCAATGTGAGCGGAACCTCTGAGTGTTATGTCCCGTATTCTACCACTCCCAGGAAGATCCATGAGTGGGTGCCCCCGAAGGTTGGGCAGCAGTGACCCCTGTCCCCAATGAAACTTGGACCCTGATCTGTGTTCCATCTAGATGAACACTCTGTACAATATTTGGAACTGTAAATTAATTAAATATCTGAACTTGACTTTGTGTCTGTTGGCATTTTTTCTTGAGGTGAATTGTATGTGTGTTCTAAAGAGAAGGCAGTTCGTTTGTTGGTTGTTGTGGTTTATCTTTTCTTTTCTAGTTGTTCTACTGTGGAAAAGGTTATAATAGCAAACAGTGGTTATAGGTCAGGGTAAGCTTTGACTCAAGGCTTGTTCAGAACAGTGAGCTGGACTGTGCTAATCGCAAAATAGCTTCAGAGCTGAAACTGGAGTGGAAATGATTCATGAGAGCTGAGAGCTGTGAGGTGGAGTTATACTGATGTACAGTGTGTGTCGGTAAGGGTGGAGTGACTAGAGAAGATTCGCAAAATGTCACACGTAGGTGGGCTGTGCGAGTCTTGTGGCCAACAGTGTGTCAGATGACTGAGACAAATACTGAGGATATCCTGTTTTATCAACCCTGGTAACAACACTCGGCCAACAATGAGCTCTTACAGTGACTGGCAAAACTACCTTCACAACCCTGTTCTGGTAAGACATTTTATTAGTCGCTATTGATGCATACATAAATGAAATCTTACTTCTGCAGCTTTAAACCTCTATATGTGGGTCCACACTCTTAATTATTAACTTCTTTTACTGCTTATTATGAAGGTATAATATAAGATTAATAGCTAAATTCCAGGCCCGATGATTAGTGTGGTGAAGCTATCAGCAACTGATCATAAGAAGCTAGATGTACTTGGAAATAAGGTAACATGTGTTGCATGCATGTCAAAAAAGAACCGTGCTATTCCAATCTTCCTGTTATTTTAGGAGACAGGGCCTTCATGCAGAGGGTCATTTTAGCAGCACTGTTTTCTCCTAAAGAGAAAAAGGTAAGATCCACGGTGCTTAGTCTTTCAGTAGGGGGCAGCGTTTTCCATGTTCAAGGATTAATATATTGAAGGAGCTCCATTTAAATTAAACATATTCTCTCATATGAAAAAAAAAATCCTCTACAGAAACATCTATGTTATTTCAGAGCGCACTAAGTAATAGTAACTATGCTTCTTCAGATTTTCAAGTTATAAGGGTTATAAGACCTCGTGGTGATAGGGAAGTTGAAGTAAAATTTGTCAACCATATTTCCAAAAATATACCCCGCAAAAGAGGATTTATGGGAGAGACGGGAACCGTTTAAAACTCTCAGCGAATGGACAAAAGCTTCTCTAATATCCTGAGTAGACTTTTGGCTTCATGCTTTGGCTTTATCTTGTGTGTGTGTGTGTGTGTGTGTCTGTCTGTCTGTCTGTCTTCCTCACACTGTGTGATGTGGCCATCCGATGCCATTAATAATGGATGTACACTGCAGTGTGGTCGTTGCACGCTGAGGAGGGTTTACATTTTATGTACCTTCAACAAGCACCCTTTTGCCAGCAAATGATTCTATATGGTCTGGAATAATATGGATATGGTCACTTCTAATTTTGTTAGAGAGAATAAAGTTTAATTGCTTTGCCATATTACACAATGGCTCCCTGTTGACAAGCAGAGGCTTGTTTACAGGTATGGGACAATACAAAAGGGCTGTATCTACAGCATCTGGTCAATAATTCTTAAAAATATTAAAAGAGACGTTGGTTACATGCCTGTGTTTAGTCCATCCACACTACACATTACGTCAGCAGTGACTGGGTAACCGTTGAATTCTGGCTTGTGTAATAACTGAGGAATAATACTGGGTCAGCATTAGATGATGTAATTCTGTAATCCTGAACTCATTACTAAGCCAAAGTGTTGATTTTACATTAACATTAAGCAAGCTAATAATGTTTTGGTGGAAAGAGCAATATGGCCCCATTTCCAGGGCACCTAATGGAGCAAATATAGCAGTGGCCCAGTTAGAGCACTCTCTCTCTCTGTCTCTCTCTCACACTCATAGACTTTTCATAGAGACTTGCTTATGTGGTTTCCGTCACACTGTTTTCTATGCAAATGAATAAAATTACGCTACACAGCTAAAATTGTAATATCAGCCACCTTTAAACTTGAATTCAGTGAGTAACTGTCTTTATTTCTTAACAGATTTTAGTAAGTCGAAAAGCGCCAGAAACCGTACAAGCAAGTCTGTTTGTGAATACAGTACACACAAATTTTTCACAGTTTGAGGCTAACAGTTTTCACGGTCGTCTTCAGCCACTAAACAATCCTGCCTGATCAGCTACAGTTGAGTGAAGGGAAAAATGCGTTTCATTTTGTGCTGAATTAGCATATTAAATGTAGAAAAAGCATTGGAGATGCCTCTGTGTGTGTTTATGTTGAAACATGCCTTATGTAAGTCTTGGCGAACACTCACACATGATTTTGATGTTTTGTTTGTTCCAGCCTTACAGGAAATTTCCTGTTGTGCCTTTGGCACTGACAGTGACGTCATCAGAGGAGATAGAGGCATTGTCACAGCAGACAGTAATGTTAGGAATGCTTGAGGAAAGTACCAAAAAAATAAATAACCCACCAGGCTGGACTATCTTCATTTGAAAAGACACATGCGCGCGCACACACACACACACACACACACACACACACACACACACACACACACACACACCGTCTTAATGTTTTATTTGCATGAGTGTCAAAGACAGGAACCTGAATCATTAATAAGTAGCAGCATGACACTAAATGATGTGTGTGTGTGTGTGTGTGTGTGTATTATTGAACATTTGCAGGACAGATGTCCTGATTTTAAAGACCGTTCTCATCAGGAGCAAAAAAATGTTTTGCTTTTTAAAACAAATCATGTTTCATTTGTTTGTTAAAAATTAAAAAGTTTAAATTAATTTAAGGATTAGCTTATATATAATGTACATATAATTGTTTAAATATGTACAATACATGTAGATAATTTCATATATTTTATACAGTAAAAGCAAAACAAGCGTGTGTGTGTGTGTGTGTGTGTGTGTGAACGTGCGTGCGTGTGCATGCACAACTCTTTTATCTCGTTCATCTGAAGTTCTGAACAGTGATGTCGCATTCTGCAGGGGGGCTTCAGTGGGTCAATAGGGCAGAGGTCATGCTGCTTGAATGATCCTTTTATCCCTCTCTCCCTCTCTCGCTTTCTTTCTTTGTCGCATTCACTCATTGAACACTTTCTCTCTTTTATTTTACTCTGCTCTCCTTTTACCCTGCTCTCTTTTTACTTTGGGTTTGGTGGCACTAGTTCACTGAATAACACCCCCCTCCCCTGAGGGAAATGGGAAAAAAGAAGGCACATGTGCCTGATGGTAAGAACATGCGGTATTCAGGTTATTCCAGCAGCAGAGAGAAATGCATAGTAGACCTGAGGGAAAAGTATGCCTCTCTATATATATATATATTACATTCCAAGAGCACCCGTGAATTGTGAAAAAACGTCTATTTGTGATTGCGAAAATGCCTATTTTTATAGTGTAAACCCCCAAATATGCTCCCGAAATACTATAATTACAAACTCAGCTTAATAAATTACCCTTAAAGGAAATGTAAAGATAACCCCGTGTATGTGCTGTACAGTGTACACCGAACTGCTGTCCCCTGCAGTTAAGTCGAGCGCGTTTTCTTTTATATTAGCAGGGCGATTACAGTAATAATTGAAAATGTATGGGTAATCTCCAATAATGAATGATATTGACTGAAGGCGAGAATTGACCGTTAATCAGGCAGCGACTCTTCAAGCGCTTCAGGAGTCGTCGTATTGTAGTGACCTGCCGCTCAGCAGCCTCTTTTTATTGAAGATTTTTCTATAACAGTTGAGGTTATAACTCTTGCTGCTAAACCTTGAAGCAGCACTAAACCCGCTCACCTCTCTCACTCACTCATCAGACACGCCCACACTCACACCATGCCTGCAGGCACTCACACTTTTTCTGCTGGTTAGGTTCACTGCCAGAAGGTTTCATTACATTTGGGCGGCATCTTAGGGCTTTAAGAAGAACAAAACGAAAAACTCGAGAACACAAGGGCAGCAACCAATATAATTTTGTTTGTTTTTCGTTAATATTTACGTTACACAATTAGTAAATTATATTTAATAATTTAGTAATTATAAATAGGTTTGAAGAGTTTTGAAGACATGAGACATAGTAACAAATAAAAGGTTTTTGACCCTTTGAATTGGCCGTTTCATCATGAGATTTTTGACAATGTAAACAGTAGCTGTACATTCAAAGTATATTAAAAAACAAAAGGAAAACAATACAAATGTAGATAGATGCTTTGGTGCCATTGTATCAGTATAACAAGATGTCGCTAGCCCACAGATGCACACAGTAAGATTTAGAAATAAAACAAACAAACAAACAAACAAATCAAATACATATACACATGGGACATATTACTAATATGTACACTGTAGGTACCCACATATATTCACACAGCACAGGCCTAAAGTTTTTGATCACCCTTGAATAAAAGTTTTTTTTTAATAATGGTATTGCAGGTAACTGACTGTTTTCAATATTTTATAGTTGTAACACATAATTTAGCCAAACTATAAGTTTAGAAGAAGATGTATCGGGTCTGTCTTTAGTGCAATGGCATTTACTTTTAGTTGGATCGCACTAAAATAAAAGAATTGCTCAATTCTTAACATCTCACAATTCCTGCTGGTTTATGTGTTATTGGACAAAATTTCATTGAACAAAACTGTTCAGACAGAACTGTTTGCTTGCTTGAATAGGTGCTGAGAGGTTATTTCCAAAAATTGCTGGAAAGGATGTCCCGAACCTAGTTTGTATTTCCAACAGTGATGGTGTGTAATTACATGTAACAAGCTTCTTAACCTTAACCTGTTTTTTATATCAGTTATTAAAAAAGAATCACAGATTTTATTTGCCCTTTATAAAGTGAGAGCAATTGGTCAGGCCGCAGATGACCCCTGATTTCTCTGGTAATGTCAGGATACTTGGATAGAGAAAACACACACACACATACACACATCTGTGTGTGTCACCTCTCTGAGGCTTTTTATATAATTCCACTTGCTTTTTATATAACTCTCCTGTCACTGTAATCCAGAGCACTGGACCTTTTCACCTTAAACCTTACCCGGCCGTGAACACCATGTTCTTACCAAGAAAACAAATGTTGGGGTTTTTTTTAGTTTGGTTTAGTTGAGGTTTGTTTTTTGATTTTGTGTCAGACACACTTTTCTGCATGAGTAGTTCATTAGAGGGTGTCTGGGATATTTAAAGGTTGATGGAGTTTAAATGGCAGTGGAAACGTCCTCTGATGGTGATAAACA
Source organism: Hemigrammopetersius urotaenia (assembly GCA_037974485.1). Taxonomy (NCBI): domain Eukaryota; kingdom Metazoa; phylum Chordata; class Actinopteri; order Characiformes; family Alestidae; genus Hemigrammopetersius; species Hemigrammopetersius urotaenia. The sequence goes on from JBBPDC010000129.1 coordinate 25,647,500, forward strand.
GCCAGAAGGCATTCTCTCAGATTACACTTTGCACTAATTGGCCAAAAGAGCCTGTTATAGCCCTTGAAACACCACTGACCCATGAGAGAGAGAGATTGTGTGTGTGTGTGTGTGTGTGTGTGTGTGTGTGTGTGTGTGTGTGTGTGTGTGTCCCTCAGCTTGTGACAGACAGACACATTGTGCTGCTAGAACACAGCTCTCTCTCCTAATAGGAGGGCAGTGTGTGTGTGTGTTGGGCAGGAGGGGGAACTGCGGGTGTATTAGTGAGAATTTTTTGAAGTAATTTTCCCGTATTTGTCTA
>JBBPDC010000129.1:25648531-25665970 GCA_037974485.1 Hemigrammopetersius urotaenia
CTCACTCAAACTAACTACAGCTCTCACTCTCACGGCTTCTGCTCAACACACACTCGCTCTACCTCTGACTACTCTCATGCTCCAATGCTCTATGCTCCTCCTAGGCTGCGTAACAATGACGTCCTCTTCAAGCTTGGAGACGGGACATCCTGGAGCAATCCTCCAACAGGAAATTTCGTAAGCGATCAGCCAATCACGAGAATTCTCTTTGGTTCACGTCATCTCGGGAGCCTATTGCGAGTTTGATATGGTAACACTGCGTTGGCACTTTTCGGAAAAGGTGCTGGTTATTTTGTTAAGCAGCCGTGTTACTACATAATTGCCTCGTCAAGCGCTGTAAGCTTTGTTTTTTGTTATACTGCACTACTACAGTACTATGACTGTAGTATTTGTGCACTGCACGAATGCTGTTCATCATGTCAAAGATGTGAAAGTTTGATTGAAAGATTTATTGTGTTCTCAAATGTTAATAAATGGGATGCTTTGCGTTCCCAAATAGTCATCTCTGTCCCGACAATCTCCTCCATGGTAGCAGGAACCCTTATATACGGTAATTAAACATTAAAACACCCGCAGTTTATATTCAGGTGCGCCTTATAGTCCAGAAATTATGGTACTTAATGTGCAACGTTACGTGATCGCAATCGCGATTAAGACAATAGACCAAAATCTCTATTGGTTGACAAATTTCTACCGGTTAATCGTGTCTACCGATATATCGCCCACCCCTAATACGAGTAGAAGAAATAAAATAAAAACAATAAAATCCAGCTGGAAATCCTTTCTAAAGAACATTCTCAGAGGCTCTGGAGATACTTTTATTACCTAATTGGAGCCTTTAGGCATATATAACAATGTATCCCAGCTGTTAAAAGAGAAGCCAGAGACAGTCTTCTTCTTCATGAGATTTTTGAAAAAATCTAAACTCATGGGTAACCACATTGCTATTTAGTCCAGCTCAAACTTCAGATCTCTCAGGCAAAACTTCACTCTTTTTTAAAGCATTCATAAACTAGATTAGTGTGGTAGGTTAGGGTGTAACCACTTTCCGTGGCTATCCAAAAGCTGTAAATCCAATTGTACATCCCCCCATGGTAGATAGCCCACATCAGGATACTTCATCACTGTCCATTGCAGTAGTAACCACCAACTTCCTTTGTACTGGGAAATTACATTGATGGAAATGATCATAAAGAAAACGCTGACTGTCTCACAATAAATACTAAAACGTAATGAATATTTGAGTATTATTCATTTTTATTATGTTTAGGCATCTTAAACATTCTTCAGCAGTCCATTTTTGGTTGTGGTGTGCGAGTAAAATATTTGATATATGGCCAAATGTTAAATTAACAAAAAATCTGTCCATCGTTATTTTTTCTTACTTCTTTAACATAATTATAGGCTATGGTATTGGCCATGTCCCACACTCAAGCATCTAAAATTCAAACTTGATAAGTTAGTTTTAAAATGTGCTTTAACATACATTTTAACGTGTCTGAATAAAGTAATACCCAATTCATTACATGTTTTAATATTTAATGTGAGTCATATGTCATTTTTTTTAAAAGCCAGATGTAGCTGTTCTATAGTATCAGTGTCATTTTCAGCGATCTCATTTTCCAGTACAAAGGAAGTGGTTTATGTGGACCATGACGTTGTCATCCTGTCTACTATGGATGGGATTTACATTTCTATGTATAGCTATACAACTTCATCAGGTAGTCAAGTAGGTGTTAATTGTAATTTCAGCCATATATACAGTACATGTCATGTCTGGTAACAGAGGAGCTCCATTAAGCCTCGGGATTGTTGTGCTTTATGTGAAAAGTCTTAATGCCTGTGTATTACGAAGGTTCTGACTACTGCATGTGTGAAGGTCAAGTTCCATCGGACTCTCCAAGTGGCAGTTGGGGAGCTTCCTCTAACAAGCCAAGCAGTGCATGGCTGGATGCTTCGTTTTGCTCGTGACTTGGATTATGACTGTGACTGTGAATCTTCTCTCTGTGTGTCTCCTCCTTTGTCCACCTTCGCGTTCCGTTCCTAGTCTATGGAGTATTGGTACTGACCCCTGAAATGAGTGGGTCAGCTAAGCTGCGTGTGAAATGCAGCTTGTGTTTGTTTCGATCTTTGCGAGCTTCTGAACTTGACTCTTCTTCATTAAACTTCATGATTCTATAAAAGCCTGTTCCTGCAAGTGTGTCTGTTCCATCAGCCCGACATAACAGATGACCTCGCCCCAACTATGGATCCTGCAGCCATCCCCCTTCACAACAATGAGAAGCAACTCCAACGACACCTGTGACTGCTACATTTATAAAGGCTACATTAATCCAAGAAATACTTAGCTACGTGAAAGGTATGGGGGGAACCCAGATGCATCCCAGAACTTTCTGTTAACTTGTAACTTATACTTTGCAGAGTACCTGGAAATAAATTACGGGGCATGCATTGGACTGGGCTACAACTGTGTGGACAGAAGGGAGCACGGGGATCCCCAATATGCAGAATTTTGGGGGAAAAACTAGCCTTCGACTACCCAGATCATGATAAATCTAGTAGTGCTCACCTGCTCCTCCTCAGTCATGCAATACTTTATTTGCTTCCGGATTTTGGCAGCCAAGAGTGGCTGGAACGAGCCAGCACTCCAGGCTGTATTCACCAAGGGGCTGAACTCTGATTTACAGTGCGAACTGGCATGCAGGGACAAAGGGTTGACCCAGTTCATAACATTAACTTTAGCGATCAAGCTCAACTAACACAGACAAGTCAAAAGCCCCAGTACAGCCCCAAGTCAAGCAGAAAAATGAAACCAGCAACAGCATAATCCAGTAATAGAATAAAACCAGTATTAAACAATGGGCTCCTAGCTGTAGTCAACATTGTACAACAAACTGTTGTTCATTTGTACCAGGCCATGCTTCCTGGCATTGTGCAGAATATGATCCCTCTCACCAAGCATAAGAGCTTGAAGATGAATGCCAATGTCTTTTAGTCTGAAGAAGCCTAAGTATAAATGTGGAATGTTTTTGCCACTTCGTTCTCTTGAAGCTACAGATATAACGACTGTTTGATGAAGCCACAGATATAACGACTGTTTGATGAAGCTCACAAGATCATTTTATTCAGCACCCTCAGACAGCCCAAGCAGCTGAGGACTGTGCTAAAACATTGTCATTATTTGCAATATTTCATTGTTATGAGCAGTAGACTTATTCTGTGCAATATCACAACTTAGGTCACAACCAATGCAATAGTATTATCAGGTGGAATATCACTACTTACGTACGTCGCTATTACGTGCAATAATGAACTCTCTAGAACAAATCCAAACCAATTGACTAGTAAACTATAGCTGAAACTTTTTTATCTTTTACTGACCACAGTATTTTGTGCACATAACATATTTAGTACAAAGCATTCATTTCTGAGAATTTCTGGAGAGTTTTATTTTGACTTTTATTTTGCCTAACACTGTATTTTATGTGGTTCTTGTGTCTGTGTCTCTGTGTTTCTGTCTAGCCGTAGCATAAGCAATTTCCTCCAGGATAAACTTTTCTGATTCTCTTATTGCCCTTCGGGTTCACAAGCTGCCATTCAAGCATATCCAAGTGCTGAGCTTGGTTGGTGATAACTATCTTTTGTTGTCGGCTCATTTGTCAGTGGATATTGTCTGAATGTCTAAATCATAGACATCTGTGAGGAAAACTCACTTCTAATTGCTGCCAGCCTTCAGGATTCGTTCTAGCCTTGCTTTTGTGCCAGCCATAGCGGCCAGGTTAGTATTACTTAACTGAATTATTGAACCAAACCCCAGCCAAAGGACACTAGTGAATAGTGAAATATTGAAACATATTGAAACATATGAGCCCCTTTAAGCCTATGGACCCATACGTACAAGGTACAAGCAGCATAGCGGAGTGGTCACAATATTGTTTTGGTGCCAAAGGAGTCATTCTGAAAAAGTAACCACACACACCCAAACAACCAACTAACCAAACAAACACACACACACACACACACACAGACTCTCACAGCCAACCACCCACACACACTCTCACACCCACCCACCCACAAATACACACACTCAAATCTAAAGATAAGCCTTGACAAAACCCTACACAGGTCTCTAACAAGAGTTCAAAAAACAAGCAGCAACAGTTCCATCCCAATTTGAACAGTAATTGCTGAGTGATATATTTTGATTAATTATAATCTCTTAAATAGGATCCCGTAATCAGTACAGTAATACAAGAGTCAACCAAACCACCACTATAATACGCTAACAAAGGAAAGATGAATTTCTTTGGGAAAAACACAGCACTCGCAAGAAATTTATCTAGGCAGTCCAAATAGGTCTGAAGCAAAGACTTTTTTAGGCAAATACATGTTTCAGCATTACAGCATAATGTCACAACTACCTCCAAAAATAAATAACATTTCTCAGGAAACTACTATAAAGGTTAATCGACAAGTTCAAGATCAAACAATAATAATTATCTGTGAAAGCTGTTTTCAAAAAGTTAAAAGGTCGCTCAGACTGCACGGTAAGCATAATTTTGCTTACTCTACTCAATTCAACAATTTAAGACATGTAAAAGGGCTGAGGTAGATTTTAATAAAAACACACAAAAATGATTTAAAAAGTTAGACTTTCCACCACCTTGTCTTTGCCATATTGAGGGTCACACCATTCCAAAAACTCACTAGTCAGGAATGGAATGGTCCATAAGGGTGTTTAGACCTAAAATATTAACATGTTTCTGCAGACTGTATGGTTATGCAGAATTCACTCTAGTGGATGCCTATATAACCACTCTATAGTGGTTGCCCCTGGAATCAAAAGGTTGTGGGTTTGAATCCCAGAACTGCTAGTGGCACCTCTGAGGTTCCCTGGAGCAGGTAGCCCCTCACACTACTCCCCAGGCACTGTAATCCTAGAATCCCACTGCTTCTCTAGCATGAATGCAGAGATACAGTTTCGTGCAGTTCATACTGTGTGCTGTAGTGTGTTCATGTGTGACAAATGGACACTTTACACTAATTGACCATTCAGTTTTGCTGCTTGGGGAGAAACAGTGTCGTCTCTTGTGTTCTTCTGACTTCCACCTTCTGGTCATCAGGGGAGTCATGCTCAAGATACAGCTTTAACACAAAATCCACTTTATGAATGATTTTTGAGTGTGTTTTTAATTAAAAAAGTGAAAATATCAACAGCCATACTGCCATATTGCTGAACAGGGACAGACTTTACAAATGTTTTTCTGAATAATATTCTTTATTTAATATTCTTTATTTACTCATTAAATGCCAGAATCACCTCATTCAAATAAAATAAATCATCAAAAAAAGAAAGGCTGCTTTCACAATGACTTTTAGCAAACATTTATAATATGACTGTATGTTTAGATTTGAGCTCTTTCATTGGCTGAAAGCTTAACAACGCAATAATGTGATTGACACTGTATTTTGTTTATACATTTACATGTGGGAGTGTTGTGGAAAGCTTTGTGGAGTGGTTTGGGCTGAACCATTTACAGCTAAACATCACAAAGACAAAGGAACTTGTTGTGGATTTTAGGAAGCAGGCTCCTCCTCCCACCCCTGTCACCTTCAGAGGGACACATGTTGAGGTGGTTGAGGACTACAGGTACCTGGGGGTACATATTGACAGTAAACTAGACTGGTCCAAGAACACCAACACTGTTTTCAAGAAAGGGCAGAGCCGGCTTTACCTACTGAGCTGGCTCAGGTCTTTCAATGTCTGTAGGAAAATGCTGACCACTATTCTTTGCAGCTGTGTGCTGGGGCAGTACAGAGAAGACAGCTGATGCCAACAGACTGAACAAGCTGATTAAAAAGGCTGGTTCTGTCCTGGGTGTCAGACTGGAGAACCTAGCGGAGGTCTTGGAGAGGAAAATGCTGAAAAAGCTCAATATCATGGACAAGCCCTCTCACCCCATGCACGGCTCCATGATGGGCCATCAGAGCACACAAATGCAGAACTGAACGGCTTGCTCTGTAGGTGATTTTTTCAGCCTTTATGTCATTAGGTTCTCACTCGAATTGTGCAATATTTCTCATCTGCTATTTATTTACTCATCTGTATGTTATTGAAGGTTCAGCACCTGCTGCTATCTCATTTTATTCATGGCACGAACACGAAATCAATTTTCATAAGCACTTGCAGTAATAATCTGTTAGTTTATTATCTCTGTTATAATTATTTGTTACATTGTTAAGAGATATTTTGTTATTCCGTTCGCACTATTACTGCTGTTTTCTTTAACTCTTGATTGTCTTATCTTTATTCCTCTTGTTGCATTGAGCATGTTTATGACATAAGAATTTCCCTTGGAGTAAATAAAGTTCTTTCTTATCTTATCTTATCTGAAGAAGACCAGAGGTTTCAATTAGGCAGACACGTTAATCTGTTTGTGCTGAAGATAAATTTGAGTGGGGTTTTCTAACAGGAAGTAGTACCAGGCCAACACTGACTAGTTAGCTTGGTTAGATTTTCGATGCATTGCTAAAGAATGCAGGGAAAAAAACTCTAACAACACAATAAATATTAAAAGACCACAACATTAAAAGCAGCTCTGACTAAAAAACAAAAAACATTCTGCCAGTTTGACTCCATGGAGGTTGTGCTGGCCATATACTGGGGGAAGAGAAATGCGCCTCTGACGTGTCAGAAACACTGTTTCCGACTCAGATAAACTGGAAAATCAAAGTGTGCTGCAACTTGCATTCCGCTGCAGTATGGTTTAGGTACAGCATGGTTCCTGTACACCCATGGAAAAGTGCCGTTAGTCTTACAATGCCACATCATGAAAAAGATCAAATGAACATATTAAATGAGAATGACTGGAGAATTCTTAGGCTAAATGTGTGTAGACTTGGGTGGGATCTTTCAGAATGTGACATCTCTAAACCAGTGGAGGGTCATAACCTGTCCCAAAGTTTACACTTGCAGTTTTGAGTACTGATGTCTGAATTCAGGTTAATGTCCATGAGTCAAACACACATTAAATACTGAAAACCACATCAAACTGTAATTAAGCTGTAAGTATATAACTCACAGTACAATGCTATGATGATAACATCAGACTGTGTGTCCCATAAAGATACCTATCCTCAAACTTGTTATCTTAATGAGAACTTTCACACTTTTGACAGATGTTAAAATATGACACTGTAGTGTGCACTTTAGCAAGAACACAAACCATGTGTGGATGTAAGTCAACACTTAAAAGCCATAGTTACCTTCTGTATAGCAAACTGTTAAATTGTGTGTATGTGTTTGTCTGTGTGTCTGCCCTGTGATTGACTGGAGACTTGTCTGCCTGGAAGCAACTCAGAAGACAAGTGAATGTGTCTTGTATGTTGCATGTGTGCAAAAGTAAACAAAACATCTTGCATTGGATAGACTACACTATCCTCATATATACTGATAAAAGTTGGGTTACTCATAACTGGATGTCTGCAGCTGGCAAACACATGCTTGCAGATGTAACATATTTCAAACCACAACAGTGGTGGATGCGGGATGCGAGCAAACGCATGCTTGCACCTGAAACCTATTTCAAACCTGTGTGCCGAAGTTGAATTGCTCAGTGTGAGAAAAACCATGTGTGCTGTGTGAACTTGCTGTTAGGCTACAGGTAAAAGTAGTCTGTTAGTTTCAGCACAATACACATTATTCACGTTTCACTTGCTAATTTTTCACTTTTCACTACTGTCTTTCCATCTTGCATAACACACCAATAATGTCAACTCCAGTCCTACACATTTTACTATTACAATGCTAGTTATTACATAATTAGCATTTATTTGAGCAATGTCCTGCTTCTGTGTATCCCCATCTCCTCCTATATTTTTGACCCTTTGGTCTCATGGTACTTGTTTTTCATTTCTTCGGCACGAAAAGGCAGCAATACTAATTCTATTGTAAAATAAACACACCAGCTCAGAACAGCTGGTGGCCTGGTGTTTAGGCAGTTGCGCCTGTGATCAGAAGGTTGTGGGTTCAAATTGCCAGTGGCACCACTGACGTACGTCTTCACACACTGCGCTCCGGCCCTGTGTTCCTGGCTGCTTCACTTGGTCAGTGGGTTAAATGTTCACGCTGTGCTGTGTTCACGTATGAGAAGTGGTCACTTAACTTACACACCTTTAATCATCCACTAAGAGTGTATTAGATGAAACGCTAGAGGGCAGTAAAGAGGTATTTCACGCGTGTGCATGCCTGATGACGTCATTAGAAGCGACAGAGGTGCTGTTCTGTTAGCATGTTGTGCTACATTTGCTAAATCGAGGAGTTCGTCACTCTCGGTAGGTGTTTTGTTGCTCATTTTTGATATTTTCATTAAGAGAATTTATCTCATGCTTTTTGTTCGCGCTGTAGAGTCTCTGGGGTGCACTATATTATTATTATTGTAGCTGTGTCTCCGGATAGCTGTGTTAGTCTGTGGGGAGGAGAGGAGCTCGGTTTTGGGTTCAGAGCCGGGCTATTCTTTAACTGACTCTCTGGACCTTCGCGCTTAGTAACCATTATACTTACGTACTTTCATGCATACAGTGTTTTACATTAGATAGAACTCTGGTGGTCTGAGGTCCTGGAGAGCTCGACTCCCCTAAAACTATAACTGATGAGGCTAATCTGGTATGTTTGTGCTGTGAAATCACCAACCGGTACAGTATCCATGGCTACTTACCGTTTGTATCGGTACTAGTGTCACACAGCAACATCAATATTAGAAACAAGACGTAATTGTCGTGCTGTGTCAGGTCTTCAGGTCATTGCTTCAGTATTGACCAGCTGTACTTCGTACGCATGCGTACATTATCTTTAAAGTAAAGTGTCCCCTTTTAGTCGCACATGAACACCCCGCAGCACTTTCTCTGCATTTAACCTATTCTCCAAGTGAAGCAGTGGGCAGCCAGCAAAGGGGAAGCAATGTGTGGTGCCACTTTGAACCCATGGCCTTCTGATCACAGGGACACGAGAACACCAGCTGCCCCTTTAAAACTGATAGCTTGTTAACCTCATTGATTCCTGTCTAAATATGGTCTTTGGAAAACACCATATGATACTTAGTTGTATACCTACTGCTTGGCTCAACTGTTTGGGACAGTAGATCCTTGATGGTGGATTCTGTAGTCATTTAACTGAAGCCAGGGACACTTGTTTATGAACCTGCCTTCTGATGATGTACCTGCCTGCTGCATTCGGCTTGAACTAGGCATGCACAGTGATATCAGTTTTGTGTCTGCATCGACAAAGGAAAAGTTTTGGCATAAGAGCAGTGTTTCAGACCTGACCAATATTTTAAATAAAAAATAAATGACCTGCTTAGTGAAAGACCTCCAGTTTGGAAATCTGTAAACAATGTGAAGATTTGTTTTTTTGTTTTTTTTTTGGTGATAAAAATCATTTTACTATTGTATATGTACCTATTTGGATCATTTTAAAACATTTCTTTTTTGTAGTTCAACATTACTAGCGAATGACTATTATGTTGTTCTCTATACTTTGTCAACAGGAGGACCAATGTCTCTGTACGATGATTTGGGGGTCGCTACCAGCGACGCTAAGACCGAAGGATGGTCAAAGAACTTCAAACTGCTTCAGTCTCAGCTAAAAGTGAAAAAAGCAGCTCTTACACAAGCAAAGGTATGTGTTCTGTTGTTTGCAAAGTATGATTTTAGAGTTGCATGTTTTACATGAATGTATATAAACTCTTTATTGCTAATGTGGCAAAATATCACGTCAGTCATTGTAATGATATGACCCTTGGTGTTACTCATATTGCAGAGGCTATGGTATGCAAATTAGCCCACTAGCCATAACAGAAAATGTACAGTATTCTATAAACATCTTGACTAATTACTTCAGAGTGTTTCTTTAAGTAATTTGATTAAATGGCTATTGCTGTAATCAACATAATTTATTTTGGTCAAAATAATGCAGGCTAGTTTTTCACAATGTCCCACCATTGGTTTAGCAGAAATATTCACAATGTATCTATGTAATATAGTAATCTTGAGACCATATTTTTTATATATGGACCCCAAATTAAATTGAGAGTTTTCTTTGCAGACACAGAGGATGAGGCAATCCACTGTTCTGGCCCCTGTCATTGATCTGAAGAGAGGAGGCACTGGAGAAGACAGACAAATTTCTGACACACCACCACATGTAGCAGCAGGGATGAAGGTAAGGATTGTGCGTGTTTAAGAGAGGGGAATTAGGCTGCTTTTGCATTAAGCAGAAGAACGCTGTGCATTTGGAATCCTTGAGCTGTTTTCAAGTTCCAGGACACTCTTTAGTGCTTTAGAAGTAATGGATCATTGTCAGTGGATCACTGGACATTACCCAGTGGTATTAATATCTATGATGGTAGTTTTGTGGCTGGGTGACTGTTTATTGGCCTTTCTGTCTTTCTGGAAATATGTGAATACACTTGGTCTATATGTATATCTGAACAAAATGGCGAATTCATGTTAATAGAATTTCCTCAGGTGACTTGTACTGAAATTTGCTATTAAATAGATTTAGGCTTAATGTGGGGCTATGAAACTCGCCCTTAGTGTACTAACAGTATGATACAGTATGTACCATAAGTATTCCTAGACATTGATTATGCAACAGCAACCTTATTCACAAGCCTGTGTTTGTGTGTATGCAGGATTCTGCGCCAGGTGGCTTTTCTGCAGGTGATGTACTAATCCCACTGGCAGATGAATATGACCCCATGTTCCCCAATGACTATGAGAAAGTGGTGAAAAGGCACAGAGAGGAACGACAAAGGCAGAGAGAGCAGGAGCGCCAGAAGGAGATCGAGGAGCGTGAGAAGTATGCCCATATTCTACTTGTACTCATAGTGGTTGATATGACAGTACGACAGAATTCCCATGATAAATCATCATAACTTTCCTAGGCAGACTGGGATATCATCACAAATTTAAAGAACGAGGACTAACTGCATGCATCATGAATAGCAGTTTAAAGGAGGCTTTCCTGTGGTGGAGCTGAGAGGTTTCTCTCAGAAATTGTGAGATCATGAGTTCAGATAGCATAATTGGTCCTGTTTAATTACTTGTAGTGTAAAATGAAAACATTGATTTCATAGTTTTTGATTGTTTCGACACAAGCTTAAAGAACAGGTTTGGTTTTGACACAGATCATGTATTAGGAAAATGTCTTTAAGCATTTTTTTTGGACATCTAAATCCACCTCTACATACACATGTATGCTATAATTGTCATTTTATTGTGCTGGCACAGTGTCATTCATCACATTTCTGTTTGTGTTTTATAGGAAGCGTAAGGAGCGTCATGAAGGAGGCGCCCCCAGTGGTTTCTCACGGTTTCCCACAGAGGGCGACTCGGATGAGGAAGAAGAGTATGAGAAGGAGAAGAGGAAGCGGAGTGAGTGTCTTCTTATATTCAGATATGATTACTTACTCTTCATACATTTTCTCTCTCTCCCTTAATCCTTGCTCTCTTTGCTCATCTTTTAACTCATTCACCATTTTATAAAAACCTCAGTCTCTGAGGTGATCGTTTGTTATGAGAATGGAGAAACAGTCTTATCTTTTGTCTGTTCGTGTAAGATTATGTTCCATATCTTAAGACTTTTTATATCGGTCACAAAATGTAGACACAATGTATGCTGATCAGACACAACATTAATACCACTGACAGGTGAATGTCTTTTCTTAAAGTTGACTTGTTGGAAGTAGGAAAAGGGCCAAATTGTAATTTGCTAGATCATAGCATCTCCATTACAGCAGGTTCTGTTTGTCCTGTATGCAGTGGTTGGTACCTATGACAACCTAGTCACAGGGTCATAGGAACCCAAAGCATGGATAATGTAGCTATAGCATTGGAGGCTGAAAAGTCAATGCTGGCTATGCTAAATGCATCACAGCTTGCTCCATAGAGGGCTGCCGTGCTGCTTAGATTTACCTTTAGGGCATTTAGCAGTTGCTTTTGTCCAAAACGACTTCCATTCCCTAATTACAGGGGTCAGTCTCCCTGGAGCAACTTTGGGTATGGTAGGATTTGAACTCCTGACCCCTTGGTCTAGAGGCAAGTGCCCCACTAGGTAAGCTGGTGGAAATAAGCATCTGTGTGATGTGCTGGACAGTCTAGTCCAATCCACAGTGGGCCCACCTCACAACATACAGGACTAAAAGGATCTGCTACTTATGTCTTAGCACTAAAAACCACAGCATACCTTCTAGGGTCTTGCGTCCATGACTCAAAGGACCAGAACTGTTGGCACTACACGGGGGAACCAATGAAGGGCATCATGTAGAGCAGGGGTGGGCAACTGTGGTCCTGGAGGGCCGTAGTCCAGCACGTTTTGGTGATTTCCCTGCTCAGAAACACCTGGTTCACCTCACCAGTTAATATTCAAGTTTAGTGAATGTGTGCTGGACACCGGCCCTCCAGGACTGAGTTGCCTAAATGGTACTATCTGGGTGATTTTAATGTCATGACTGATGTTTTTCTGATACAAACTTTGTTTGACACAGGTATGGGTGGAGCTGCCATTGCACCTCCTACGTCTCTAGTGGAGAGGGACTGTAAGTAAAGTCTTTCAGCTTCTTTTGACTTTATCAGAGTAGTCATTTTATTTATTTTGACTAGTGAAATTGTCACATACATTTGCAAACCTCGCAGACTAGTTGTGCTTTGTACTATGTAGTTTAAGTTTATGTCCACCAGGGTGTGCTATTGCCCCGTGATTGATTCAGGCCCTTAAAGACAAACATAACTGTATCTTTGCGCAATCAGAAAACCAGTCTTCAGTGGTGATTGAATAATGTTATTGTATTGTGGCCATATTTGGCATCTGTTATCATGACAGCATCGTTCTCGTATGACGATGAGGGTCGGCAGCGGTCCAAAGCAGCGATTCCCCCTCCTATCTATGAGGACTCGGAGAGACCCCGCTCCCCTCCAGGACCCACCAGTTCTTTTCTGGCTAACATGGGGTAAGTGTGGCCTATTACACTTAATCAAATTCCTAACCATTTTGGTCAGGTTATTTTAATTATTTGTCCTTAAGTGGTGAAATATAATTGGTCGCCTGGGTGAGGGTGTACGAAAGACCCAAAACACCCTGTGATCCTGGGAAACATCACTGATGATGTATCTGATTGCATCACAAGATGTATCCTAGTAACACTGAAGCATGTGTTGTCAAACTGCTGCTGTTGATTGAGATGGTCAGAGATGGATGTTTCAGAAAAGGACAGTAAAATCATAGTTTGCAACAAGTGTTCAGGCAATGGACGGCAAAATGCAGAAAATTATCATAGATCTGATTAATATATTGAGACCTCATGATTGCGGTGATCTGTACTTAAGGGAACATGAGGTGGCTAGGATTAGATTTCTTTAGAATCATGCATTTGCTGAACGTTTAATGCAAAACATGAAAAAAGGTTGGCTGTTTATCAGTAATAACCATGATAAGGTGTTAATTGTCATTATTGGTTGATGTTTGTGGCCCCATATGATAAAACACTAGGGACCATATGACCAGCCTCACATGAGTCATAAGTGAGTAGGGCTGGGCAGTATGAGGTTGGCTGTATCTGAAAGGTACCTTCATCGTAGCAGTGATTGCCTTTTAAGACAGTGACTTGAGAGACATGAATCAGTACTACACTGCTTTTCTGATCTTATAGTGGGTATTTTGAAAGAATACTTACAAACAGCATGTTTTTTTACAAAGAGCAAATAGCCTGATTAACCTTTTTTTATTCTTCTGTTTTAATATTTATACAATGCCTTTCAGTATTCAAATCGAAATAGAGCTAACTCATTTAAATTATATTATTTTGTCAAATTGAACTTTGATCTACTTGACTCGGCGGTGAGGGACAAATAATTTCACATTGGTGTAATTTTTAAGGGTTTCTTAGATATTATGTAGGTGAAAGCGAAGTGTAATGATGTGTGTGTTTTTGCATTCTGCAGAGGGACGGTGGCGCATAAGATCATGCAAAAGTATGGGTTTCGTGAGGGCCAGGGTTTGGGGAAGCACGAGCAAGGTTTGAGCACGGCTCTCTCAGTGGAGAAAACCAGCAAACGTGGTGGCAAAATCATCATCGGAGACTCTACAGAAAAAAGTGAGCTCACACACACTCATCACATATGAGAAGATCTGATACTGTCCTTAAAAAAAATCAGAACCTGTAAGTTTAACTTTCTGATCTTACAATGATTGGTTTATGTTAAGATTCATGAGAAAATTGATTCGGTGTGCAAGTGAGTTCAATTTTTAAAAACACATACACATTTACCTGTGTATGTGTCTCTTTGTGTCTTCTCAGCTTCAGGACCTGGTCAGAATGCTGCTGACTCCAGCGCTAATGCAGGAGCTTCAGGAGGTTTGGCCTCACACTGATTATTTGTTTCCTGTTTTAGTCTAGGGCCTCATATCTTGTTTTCTATTTGTGATCCGTCTAACGTCTTTCTGTGGGGCTTTCCTATTGCGTTATTGATTTATTATAATTTCCCAACTATTTTTACAGTTGATTTTATGATATAAGTAATTTGATTAACCATTTTATTGATTAATCATTGTGTCACTACTATAATACTGTTTTTGTTATTTGGAACAAGGAAACCACTTGACTGTGGTCAAGTGTTGAATAGTTCGGACAGAAGTCTGATGAAGTCTGATGTAGTTTGGAAGTTTATGATCAACGGTTGATGATGTTTGCACTGTTGCGAGTAAATTCATGAGTATTATCACTTCCTATGAACCAGGCATGATTTATTGTCTTTAGTCTTGAGTGATGGTATTTAAAACTTTATCAGTGAGATAATAAATCTACATAGGTGAACAGCACTCCATTAGAAAACACTCCTAAATGGCCTTCGTAAAGCACATCAGCAAACCACAAACTTGCTTGTGTTTGAATGTATATCTGTTGTTAGAATGCGTTACTCAAAAGTAGCCTTAGAAAAGAAAATAAATAATCTTAATGCAGCTGTATACATTGCATTTTGTGCATGATTTGGAGCATCCTTCAATCTTTTAAATGCAAAAAGTGCTATTTTGTAAATAGATGCAACTTAAACCTAAACATAGGAAGAATTATGTTCTAATTCTAATGAGTATTAAAACCAAAGGAACGGTGGGTTTATTTATTGTTCTGTCTCTAATTCTATCATCAGATTCATCAAAGAAAAATGAGGTCAACCCTCTGACGGAGATCCTCAAATGTCCTACGAAAGTGGTTCTATTGCGGGTAAGTGGGGTGGAACAGAATGTATTTGTGTAAATGGAGACAAGAAGTAATTGAGGTCTGTACTATTCACTTCCCTGGTGAAAAAAGGCCATGCTTCCAAAGGTGTGTGTGTATTTCTGCAGAATATGGTTGGAAGGGGAGAAGTGGATGAAGACCTTGAGGCGGAGACGAAAGAAGAGTGTGAGAAATACGGCAAAGTTGTCAAATGTGTTATCTTCGAGGTGAGATGCATGCTTCCAGGGTGTCACTTAATTTTATTTTGGTTTAGTTCAGTTTTTCCATTGTTGACTAATTGGTCGTTAATATCTATCCATGGTGAATTAAGTCAATAAGCCATGAGAGGCATTTCTTTTATCAGAAGGGGTGTTGGAATGTGATGAAAGAGTTTAAATTCCATAACTGTGGTGAAATTAATGCCTAGTTTCTGTGACATTTTGCATTTTTTTTTTTAATGTCCATAACATGTAAATATAATAAAATGTATCCATGAATCGCAAATAATTTAATTATTCATTGTAATCCCAATGAAAGGTTTTTCCTCCATGTACTAATAACAGTAGGCTATGGAAATGGATAATGGGTTATAAGACAGTATTCACTTCATGTGTAGGGTAGTGTTTTGCAATAGATTTGAATGTGACTCACCCAACTTTCTTTTATAAACTTTCCTAACTTAAGGTTTGGGTGCTCATTCCAGTCTTAAAGCAGACCTGCAAAACCTTGGAAACTTTTGATTTCGTTATGTTAGAATTGCATTATGTTATTGTGGAATTGCTGCGTATAATTTTGTCTTGTGTAATTTTTAGATCTCGGATGTGCCAGATGACGAAGCAGTACGGATATTCCTGGAGTTTGAACGGGTTGAGTCAGCCATTAAAGGTGAGAAATGTGTTCCCTATATTCTATTTACTGAATTCTCTTCCCTATATTCTATTTACTGAATGGGATGCTCTGATACAGCCACACATGCACCTTGTATCACCATGCTCAGTTTCAACCATGGACTTAAAGGGGTGTAAACCCGCTAGAACTATGCAAGGAATGATGGAGGTCCATACAGGACTTGCATGGTATTTGTGATTCAAAGATAATTAGTACATGATATCACAGCTATTTTGGTTGAAGGCAATAAGATTCTCACAGCAATGTTACAGCATTCAGTATAAAGTCTTTCCACAAGAGTAGAGGCTGTTACTGCAGCCAGGCAGACGTTTGGGCCTGTAATGTATGTGTGTGTACCTGGTAGTGTCTAGGTCAGGTGTCCCAGATATCTGTCTCTCTGAAACTGAAGCAGGGGAGTAAGTAAGATCCCTCAGGCATTACATCACCTGCAAAGTTACATCACATCCTCCAGAGAACTTGCTAATCAAACCAGAACAGTGCATTCACTCACTTGAGCACCTTCATTTGAACTCATTTAGCCTGTTACGTGCAACAGTTTTTATTAATAGTTGTATTCAAATTATGGAATTTTGTAAAGATACTAGATTAAAGGTTCTTTATTATTCTTTAAGGTTCATACATATTTATACAAGTATAACACGTACTGAAATGTGCCCATGAGTCAAACCATGTGCAATAAAAGCTGTCAAATAATTTAAATGAAAGAGAAATTTGAAGTGGTTAAAGTAAGATAACAAAAATATACATATCAGCAAATCTAATACTTCTGCTTCTTTATGTTATGAGGTTAATTAACATTCAGTATACATGAAACAAGCAGTTGTCTGCAAATATAGTGAAATAATTTCACTTAATAAGGGAGGGTGGTCTTAGTGGCACCTGCATCCTTTGCATATGTTATTGCATATATGCATAGATTATTAATGCATCATTTCAAGATTCAAGATTTTTATTTGCCATTTGTGCATGAGACCAGCAGTCCATGCACAATGGAATTCTTGTGCAAAGCTCTCCGAGTCAGGTTACACTTTTTGATAGGTAAAAAAGGACAGGGAAAAAAAGCAGAGAATAGAGCAGTCTGCTAGTAGTATATAAAATATATATATATAAGTATCACTGTACAAGAGGGTTATCTACAAAGGATTTTTCTTGCACATTTTCCTATTGCACATTTGAGTATAGCACCTGATATTGTACCTGAAGTTTCACAAATCTAACTGCTTCAGTTAGCATATTGCACCTTAAACAGACAACAGTA
>JBBPDC010000129.1:25678834-25690737 GCA_037974485.1 Hemigrammopetersius urotaenia
TATATAATCTAAATATAATCCTTTCTCTGAGTATAAGAAAAAACTCCACAAATCTGACACTTTGATAGAAAACAACAATAAATGAAACATGCTTAAATAGATGCTTAAAAAAGTAGAGGGAGTTGCCCTGTAATTGAAGAAAAACTGGAATGTCCATCATCCTGATGCTGAACGTGCAGAGGTGGGATTTTTTCTCTCTCTGTGGTTTTCCACTGGTGTAGTGACTTCAAGCACGTAGGCAGACTGGATGCCCGTTTGGTGAGCTGGCGATCACTTAACAGACTGTGGAGGGCTGGGTGGAACTGAAGTCTCCAATTAACTCTGCAATTAATATTACAATCAACGGCAGCTTTGAAACAACCGGTGCATGGATATGACTAGTGCCTTTTATGCACATGAACACTTTGTATGGAGAATAAAGTGTGGTTTGGTGTTTTTTTGGTCATTTTTTGGTCTTTATTGCCAATGTAAATGTTGGCCGCCAGGTGACGCTGCGTGCCCGCCTCCTCCTCCCGTGACGCCATCGACCAGAGTCACGCTGCCCCCGGTTTAAAAAGGAGCATGTGAGGGACCGGCATCGAGCAGAACCACAGAAGGACGGCCGAGACACGAGAGACACGAGATTATTTTCCTACTTGCGCTCTTTTTGTCTTAAACGACACATCTAGACTTCGTGTCGAGCTGAAGTTTTGAAATCCAGCTGCATTTTCTTTTACATCCGCTGAAATT
This sequence comes from Hemigrammopetersius urotaenia, assembly GCA_037974485.1. Lineage (NCBI taxonomy): Eukaryota > Metazoa > Chordata > Actinopteri > Characiformes > Alestidae > Hemigrammopetersius > Hemigrammopetersius urotaenia. Next base: position 25,679,564 of record JBBPDC010000129.1, read on the forward strand.
ACAAACGCCATCACTGAGGAATGACGAGGGAACTCACCCAGAACAAAATCCAAAAGATCTGGATCCCTTCAAAGGATGAGAAACCTACACCGCCCCGAAAATGTGAGTAACCCACCTCTTATCTGATCCCTGAGTGCGTTTAAAAGCCCCTTTTCACCTTTTTTGCAAAGTCTTCAGCTGGTGTAGTTAAATGAAAACTACCGATTGGGGATGAGCTCAGTGCTGAAAGTGAGGAAGAAAATGTGAAAAAGATGTCAGAGTGGTGTCTCCTCTCTCCCCTGTCTCTCTGGTCTGGTTTGAGGAGTAGCTGGAGGAGAAAAGTGGTCCCTGGTACGTGTTGTGCTCCTCCTCAGCCATGAAGGCTTACTGATGCTCCAGCCTGCGTATATCTTAATATTTACTCTCTTAATCTTATTTTCTCCTGTCCTACAAAACAGTTAGTTTAGTTAGATTCAACAGGCTAGTTTGGTCTGTGTTTTGGTGAAACTAGGCTAGCTAGTCTAACTTAAATAAAAATTAAATAGGCTAGAGAACCAAAAATGCCATGAAGCTCTGTCATACGTTATTTATATATCCGTGTTAATTTAGTATGTGTGTGTTTTTTTTAAAATTATTTACAACGTATATTTAGATTCTGTGTGCTCGGTATCATTAGTAACCCAACCAACGCGGGTAGGGGCTAAAATAAATGGTGACGTGGTTGCCACAGCAACCGACTCACGATGCGCGTCAGTTACTTTCGAAAGACAGACGGAGTAGCGAACACGGTCATTGATATTAGTTTTATATGTTATTGTTTAACATTGTAGTCATTTTGAAAATGACATTTTTGCATCCAGAAAATGCATCTGTGTTTGAGCTACTTCTAGTGAGCCAGAAGCAGAAAGTCCATAACGAAGCAGAAACTTTATTTCAACTGACATGTACAGTATGCCTTCACTGTTCTAACCTCACCCTCATGCATCGCCCCACTGCAGTCTGCTCTCACACATTGTCGCAGGCATTGCATTCCAGTGCCCTCCCATGCCATCCTCTGGTAACCGGAGCTGCATAGGTGAGCGGGGTCACTGGTCAGTCTGAGCCACGCAGGTTAAGAAGATCGGCGGCAGCTTCTGCTGACAGAGCAGAGTTTGAGGTTGCGCTGCCCCGCTGAGGATGTTCTCGTAAGGAGAGCGGATTAAACCGAGCATTTGAGCTCAGCCTTTCCATTCACATGCACTGCATCCCAGAGTACTGAATGGAGACACAAACGTAGCCTCATTCGCGTCAGACACTTGGGTCAGTAAGGGGGAACAGAGACCGAATGGTCTTGCCCTAATGAAGTCTCTAATTCACACAAACCCACGATCAAAACATAATTGAAATGATTAAATTGACACAGGGATACACCATACATATATTCGTATGATGATTATTTTTCTTTGCCAAGGTTGTGATGTCACATTTCTTAATAGGGGCAGTTTTGCCCACAGTGCTTTATTGTGCCCAATATTGCCCAGACATTAAGTACAAAATGAAGTGCAAGAAAGATGTGGGATATAAGGCATTTAAAGCCCAGCTAGTTCTGGTGAATTATTTAATGTTCTAGTGCATGCAGCAAGAAATATTTTGTTTTCATCTTGTGCAGGACTGTGTTTCTCTTCATTATATGTTTGTATGAGAGTGTAATGGCTGTCTGGTCAGTGATTGGTAGAGGAGATAGCTGCCGATGGGCACTCTAGTGCACGTGACACTATGGCACGTGGATGGGCACTGGAGCGAAAGGGGGGAGGGGGTTTTCTCTCCATTTTTGCTTTGCCCATACTGTCTCTCACACAAACACACACACACACACACACAAAGTGAAACATGCACGCCTGAAGTGACCTAGTTCTATATGGCAGGGGGCACGTGCAGAAAAAAGGGATGAGCAGGCAAGGGGGCAGGAAAAAAAGGTCGTTGAGTTTACATGCACGTACGCACACACATAAATCCATGGAAGCTGTGAGCCATATATAAAGCACAGATTTTCACAAAAGCAGGAAACACTACCAATGTATTGATAATAACCGATAATGTCTCTGAAATGTGATTTGGCATGCATTTGTCATCCTGAAGTGCAGTCTGTATTAATCCATGTGGCATCTAAAGAACACAGATGATATTGACATAATTTATCATAATGATAAATACGGCTGTAATGCCCAGCTCTAGCTGTTTATAATAAGTGCCTTTATTTATCACATATTATATGGTTTCAGCCTTAATATTGACCACTGTCTCTGTTCTGTTGCAGCTGGTGGCGGCCCCCACTTGGCCAACCCTCCCACGGTCATAGTGATGGTAGGTCTCCCTGCAAGAGGCAAAACGTACATATCAAGGAAACTCACACGCTACCTCAACTGGGTTGGCATGCCAACCAAAGGTAAATTACACAAACAGGTTAATAACATATTAGCAGCTAGTACTATATAAAAGAACTGATTATTGTCTTTAATTAAAAGTGCCATGGAGAGTAATTGTTTTGGATGGTTTTTATCTTTCCAGTCTTCAATGTAGGCGAGTATCGCAGAGAGGCGGTTAAACACTACAGCTCATATGATTTCTTCAAATCAGACAACAAGGAAGCAGTCAAAATAAGAGAGTGAGTCACTCCCCATGCTTATGATTAGACTATAATTTATATTATCATACTCGTTATTTATATTTGTTGTTGTAGGTCACAAATTAAATCTCGAATTTTTGGATTCTTTCCATTACCTTAGACAATGTGCCTTAGCAGCTCTCCGAGATGTCAAGATGTACCTTACTGAGTTGGGCGGTCAAGTGGCAGTAAGTTATTTTCGCTCTGATAACATCCAAAAAGTAATGCACTAAATTTCCTTGAGACAAATAAAGTCAGAATTACCACATAAATATAATTTCTTTTGTCTCTTAATTGTGTTTGTCAGGAAATAAATACTAAATTTGAATACTTTGAATACTAAAATTTTTGTAATAGTAAATTCATTTCATTACTTTTGTTAGTGCACACGCACATACACAAGCTACAGATTCTTTCCATCCTCACTGTGCAGGTTTTTGATGCCACAAACACAACCAGACAAAGACGAGACATGATCCTGGATTTTGGAGCTAAGAACGGCTTCAAGGTTGGTCATTTTATCCTTGCATTTAAGTAATGCTGATGTAGAAAGTAGCTGCTGCGAATAAACACCACTAACTCTAAATCTGTCCTTTCACAGATCTTCTTCATTGAGTCTGTATGCGAGGACCCAAGCGTAATTGCTTCAAACATCATGGTATGTTTATAGTTTCAGTGTATACCAGCCAATCTGTTGCTATGATCTGTCTGTTTGGTTCATCAGTTCAGAATTAATGTCGATGTACGCACGTGCGTTTTACGTAGTAGGTTTACAGTGGACAGCCATAGCGTGAATAGTTGAGTCTGTTTCCATTTCAGAATAAATCAGTTTTCACTCATGCTTTTGCTGTGATGTTTACATTGGACCAGCACAGTGTGTGTAGTCAAGAGGAGTTATAGCTTGAAATGTTTCTTTAAGAATCAATAGTTTTACATTAATGTTTTGCCATTTTGCATCCATGCTTTTACTATGGCATGTTTACGAGGGGACGGCACGGTTCGCAGTCATGTCTGCAGTTATAAAATAGTGTGTCTTTTGGATACATTTTATAGTCAGTCACTTCATATATTGCTTTTACTGCAGCTGTGCAGGTGTTCCCCGGCTAAAGTACTTCTAGCTGTTTTAACCCTCCCTAATACTCCACGTTTCAGTTCCTTGCTTTCATAACTAGACAAACTAAGAATTAGTTTCATGAAATAGTAAATGATAGAAAGAAAGAATAGAATAGAATATTCTAGATAGAATAGAAAGATTCATTTCTGAATAATAACATTTTGTTTCAAAGAGTTAATGGGGCATGTTTGGTCTAATTCTGGTGCCTGTTCAAACAATGAACTTCCTTTATTTATAGGAAGTAAAGGTGTCATGTCCTGACTACCAAGACTGCAACAAAACTGATGCAATGGAAGACTTTCAGAAGAGGATTGAGTGTTACAGAGTGAGCTATCAGCCCCTTGACCCAGATGATTATGACAAGTAAGTTTCCAAATGTACCCTTTAACCTCCAGTCTGTACTGTAGTCTAGACTGCAAACTAGGCAGCATTGACCTCGTCGTGTTTGTCACAGCCATGAACTCATTTGGATATGGCCAGCAGTTTACCCACATTACATTATACAATGAGTTGTTACTGCACATTTAATTCGGGACTGCATTTGAATGTGGCAGTATACAGGGTTGTCCGTCAGAACAGAGGTCAAATACACATCAGGGATAACGCCGTTAATGCCAAGATTCCAATGAGATAAAAAAAAATTTAATCTATGCCCACCTCTAATATATACACATCTGTCCCCTCTGTCTTTTCAGGAATCTGTCCTTCATCAAGGTGATTGACGTGGGCCGCAGGTTCCTGGTGAACCGCATTCAAGACCACATCCAGAGCCGCATCGTCTACTATCTGATGAACATCCACGTCCAGCCACGCTCCATCTACCTGTGTCGCCATGGTGAGAGCCAGCACAACCTGCAGGGCCGCCTGGGCGGAGACTCTGGCCTCTCCACGCGAGGAAGAAAGGTACTAATTGCTGAGCAAACCAAGCAAGTTTTGATCATATGCGCTTATTTGATATATTTAAACACAACAAGAACCGTGATATTATTATTGATTCTAAACTAAATGGAAGCGGTTACCTTGGAAATGAGCCAAAATGTTGAATTTGAGATTAATGTAGGACTGCACGTCTAATGTAGTGTTTACAAAGAAAGGATTCTTTGAAGAAACTTTAAGGCCTTTTTTAGATTTGTACTGGATGGCTGACTCTGTCTATCTTTCTGCAGTTTTCTATTGCTCTGGCCAAGTTTGTGGAGGAGCAGAATCTTAAAGACCTGAAGGTGTGGACGAGCCAGCTGCGGCGAAGCATCCTGACGGCCGAGGCACTCAACATGCCGTATGAGCAGTGGAAGGCCCTGAATGAGATTGATGCAGTATGTTCCTTAACAAGATCATTTTTATCCCCCTGTTCTGTTGGTCTGACCGGCTCTCTAATAAGTATGTGTTACCGACAGGGTGTGTGTGAGGAGATGACCTATGAAGAAGTGAGGGAGCGCTATCCTGAAGAGTTTGCTCTGAGAGATCAGGACAAGTACTACTACCGCTACCCCACTGGAGAGGTGGGTCTCTTAGCCTCATATACAATACAAAAGTATAGCCAGAGATGAATAATGGCTTTGTGTTTCAAACATACCCCAATACACAGGCTACTAGCTATAGGACATTTAGGATTCATTTCTGGTACCTCAATGGTGTAAATCAAGATGCTTCAAGCTACTTACACCTATAGCTTTCAAAGTTCCCATTTTAATTTCTCCCTGTTTCTGTCCAGTCATACCAAGACCTGGTGCAACGGGTGGAACCAGTCATTATGGAGCTAGAGAGACAGGAAAATGTTCTGGTTATCTGCCACCAAGCTGTCATGCGATGCCTCCTTGCTTACTTCCTCGACAAGAGTGCCGGTAAGATCTATATAAAACTTTATTCTTCATTAACTGCTACTTAAGCTGCTGCTTTATAATGGTCCTGTAATCTGACTAACCCTGACCTTCTGGCTGCAGATGAGATGCCCTACCTGAAGTGTCCACTCCATACTGTACTGAAGCTGACCCCTGTGGCCTATGGTAAGAGGCTTGCCATATATAGCATCTGCATTAGTCTCAGATACAGAGCAATTAGATGTTAACAGTAAGATGTTTCTCAAATCTTTCAGGATGCAAAGTTGAGTCCATCTCCCTGAATGTTGAAGCAGTGAACACACACAGGGACAGACCTGAGGTTAGGACACAATTCACACACATGAACATATATGTGTGTATATGATCTTCCAAAGAGTGGCAAGTTGATACATCACAAACACATACGTAAGGCCTGACTGTCTGTCTGCCTCCCCTTATTTCTGCAGGAGATCAAGAGGGGTCCGGGCACTCTGATCAGGAGGAATAGTGTGACTCCTCTAACGAGCCATGAGCCCACTAAGAAGCCTCGTATCGATTCCCTGGACGAAACCGCCATCCCTGAGCTCACTCCAGCACCACTGACCTTCTGTGCCGCCGCAAACGCCTCCCTCGCATTGACCACACAGGTATGCTGCCTGATACACTTTGTGTAACTATTTCTTTGTGTGTGTGTGGCATGTGTGTGTTTGCTACTCCACCACTGCTCTCTCACCAGCTATTCTGTTCAGCACAATGATCCACATACCCGAGTTCCACATGCTCATCAATCCCATTGTCTCTTCTCTTTTCCTCTTCACTTCCCGTTTTATCTCATGGTCTTTTTGCTTCAGCACTGGCTTGGCCAAGCTTGTCTGTAAGTATCAGTGTGCCCTGTGAATTACTTATTTATTTGTAAATTAGAGACTAGAGTGAATGTGTTAGGAATATTTCAATGAAAAATCAAATATATAAATTTACTTTATACCTTTACTACTATACCTTAATCTATGCAACACACAGTGTCAGAAAACAAATAAGCAAGTCTGTTAGATTACCTAACAACTTGAGGCGCGTTGCATGGTGCTAATTGGTGGGGTAGAAACATTACCCTCACAGCTCTAGTGCAAAACATAAGGAGCAAACTTCAGACTCCCACGTCTTGCCTCATCAGATATGTTTGGAAAAAGGAAAGTGGTGCAAATTTGATTTATTGCCAAACTTTCACTTTAATGTAATGCAAGTGTAACGTAAGTCAGGCGAGATAGAATTGCAGTGTCATTTAGCAATTGTGGTTGCACTCGAATAATTTCTTCATCCCACATACTATTGCATCACTTGCTTAACCAGAAAGCCTGGCATTTTTGCCTCCCCACATCATCCGTAACAGATAACACATTACGCAATCCTTACCAGCTGTCAGTTGGCTTGCTCACATGGTTATTTTTCTTTGCTGCCTCTTCTTTTTAGTCTTCTAACTCTTTTCTCGCCTGTTCTGTGTCTGTGTCTTTGATTTGCATGCCAAAAGACGCACTGTGTTCCACTACCTGAAAGTCATGTCAGTGCTTCTATTTCAGAGGTAATTTTGGAGCCTGTGGATCGGTTGTGTTTAGAGTTCCAGAGTGTGATACAATATCACAAACTATAATACAATTATAATACAAATACATAACGGAGCCCAAATATTAGATCATTAGAAAAATGAAAAATACATACTTGTAGAAAAAAAACATTTATTTAATATTTTTACAAACTCGGAGGACAACTGAATCTCCCTAGGCTACCGATAATACTCATTATTTATATAAAATATTACCCAAAAATCTATACCGATACGGGATACGTTGAGTTTACAGTTTAGTTTAATCTCCATCTTTGCAGTGAGAGTGGAGAGAGTTCAGTGGAGGCATTTGCTGGCATTTCAATAGAGTAGGGCATCTGAGATCTGATATCTGTCCCGAGTGGAGCATTCAGCTGAACACACAGCAGAGGTTTTGGTTACTCACAGCGTTTTTATTATCACTTACCTCACATGAACTCAAGCAAAGGGGAGGGGTGCAGAGGAATCCAGATAATTACAGTGTGCAACCTACGCAGGACCAAAATATTATGCCAGGGCAGGAATTAGACTTATTTTAGACAGAATGAGACAGTTTATATCAGTCCTCGATTATGACTCGTGTTGCACCCCTTAAGAGATGAGTTTACTGCTGTAAAGAAACCCTCCAAACATCCTTGATGATTCAGTGGTTAATTTGTTTAGCAAATACAGTCATGCCAGCACTGTCAACACTGTCCTTTCGTTTGCTTTCAAGTCTGAGGCAGTATTAGTCTGGCTAATCCAGCCCAGAAACATTAGCCTCAATGCATTATAAGTACTTTATTATTATGTATGCATTTCTTCTTGAATGAAATATATTGAATCAAGGCCATTATTGCCAAAAGTATGTCAATTGACTGGCGATTCGTATTCAGTGCTAAACGACCTTTTTTTTTTTGTTCTTAATTCTGTAGTAACTACTATGCATTGTTAAGTAGCTGCTATGAAACTTCTAAATTATGTAGGTACCAAAGTGAAGTGACATAAAAATCAAGCTAACTATAACTTGCATGTATGTGTGGTGCTAAATGTTCACAATGAATATCTGATTACTGTGTATCCGGATCTACTTGTGCAGTTGACTGTTCAACAGATTACTAATGACAGTCGTCTTCTCTTTATGCAGAACCTGAAACGATGCACAGAGAGTCACGATATTCTGCAGCTTTGCCAGTGAGATGACTTACTGCACATTCGCTTTGGAAGCATCACTGCCAAGCTGTTCCTGCAAAAGCTCTTTCAAAGAGTCTAAGACTTCTTCTGTTCCCCTGAAAGGACAGGAAGTGGGCACTAAGTGACTACCTTTGTATTTTTTGTGTTGCCCCCCAAAAAGTGGTTTAATGAACATGTTCATCTATGGGCAGCAGTGTGTGTAATTTTTTACATTGTGAAGGGAGAGAAAAGAAGCACTGTGGCAGAAAATAATGATCCAGCATAGTTACATTCACACCACTGCAATTTATCCATTGTTCCTTCCGGTTACCATGACCTTCATACATTATGGCACGCCTTTCCTTGCCACACAGTGTAAGTGTGACAGCGTGTGAGATTGCAGTATGACGCTTGGTTAGACCAGGTGAACTCGGGCTCCACGTCTGTACTTAGACACACCAAAGATGGTCAAAGGCTGACTCATGTCCATTAGGAATCCTCTATATGCCTTAAATTGGGCCACAGCTTGATACGAATACTGAATACACTCATGATTATTTCACTTATTGCAATGTTGTTTCATTGCTATAGCCTTTAGGGTTGCAATGAATGCCCCGATACTGCTGCTGGCTATTTAACGTTTTTACGTATTTGTTAAAGTCAGTATGAGAGCTTTTACAGTTTTTATGTTTCTTAATGAAGGCATGTTAAGTATATTGTGGTTTAGGTCATTATCATGGGTATGTTGTGTGGATGTGTTTTTATGTGAGGTTATTTATATGTGTGCAGTACATGTTCCAGTCCTTTGTTGTGATGCTAATGGAAAGAATTTTTTAAACTTCATGTATGAATGAATTCCCTCGAGTGCCTAGTGCTTTGGCTTTCAGGCCAACAATGCTTTATCTTCTGCACTCTTCTAAGATTTGACCATGTGCAGCATCATTTATCATTTTATTCGTTTTATTCTTCATAATGTCTTAGAAATGTGTGCTAGGAAATTATGCACATGTTCAACCTACCAATCGATCGAGATTACAAGAACTGATGTTATTTCTTTATATACTTAATGTAAACCAAATGTTTACGGTTTGTTTTTGTACCTATACATTTCTTAGTTATTGACCAAAAGTTGTACATGGACATTTAATACAAAAACAAGCTTTACTGTTAACACTAGCTCAATGGGGATAAACACAAGTATTTTAATAATGAATACAAGTACATGAACCCAAGTTTGTGTATATTCACATGTATACGTAAGCAAAAAGTTAGTTAATGTTGTAAATGCACTTTCGGAGGAGCCGGAGTTTGGTTAAAACGATCATGACGGAAAACGTTTTTCTTTATACATTGTAGGTGCAATGTATATTGCTCTTAACTGTAGTAACTAATTATTTTTTGCTTATGATACTTGAATCCTGTATTTTATAATGCTGCATATTTTCCGTTGAACTATTTATTTTTTTTATGTATAATGTGTATTTGGGTTTTGAGTAAAGGCCATCTCTCTTGTTGAGATTATGGCCCATATCAAATATTTTCCTTTATGATGAATAAAATAAAATGTACTTTTTGTATTTACTGGACCAATAAAAAAAAATCAAGGAAATCTAAAGACCTGTGGCTTTGTTATTTGTTTCTACAGTCTGGGCTCATTTCCTTGTCTTTCCTTTTCCCATAAATCCTTCCAACTCACAATGAGTTCTTTCTCACCTGGTGAGAAAGAAAGCACAAGCAAAACTCCTCTGTTAGTCCTGGTCACATGACATCCTTCCTGTCACTGGGTCCATGCAACAAGAATGCAATAATGCTTGAGTCATTCAATCATGTGACGTACATAGTTTAATAACTGGACTGTAAACAAGGAAATATGGAAGGGGATTGGCTGGCGCTGATAAAGAAAAAATATTTACATAAAAGTTTCAGCGAAGAATCAGTCTCTTTTGCATGGCGGCCAAGCCAGTCATGTGCAGACAAATAAGCACATGACTGTACTTTAGCAGACTAAGATAATGACTTTTGACATAAATGTGACACCTGATATTGAATGACTGCAATTAAAGTCATTGTCCAGTATCTCTGTCTCTGTCAGTCTCTCTCTTTATAATACATATATTTATACATATTCAGTCCAAAATTATTCATACCCCTGGCACCCCTGGTATTTTGACTTTGTAACTTTTATTCAACAAGCAAGTTTCTTTTTGATTGGAAATGAAACAGGCGTCTCCCAGAAGATAATACCCGGATGTCATCACTGGGAGAAAAATATTTCTCAGCTTTTATTTACTTTTGAACAAAAAGTGGCATGTCCAACATTATTCATACCTTTTACAAACTGTTCTTTTTGCAGAGAAATGCTCTATAAAAGCATTTATGGTGACTTAGGGTGAGTCTCTGCCTTGCACCTATTGGCCCCGGGATAGGCCCTGGTTGTTGGTGACCTTAGATAGGATTAAGCGGTTAAAGAAAATGAATGAATGAATGAATTAATCTCTCGGTGTAAGAATATTGCAGGTGAATTTAGCATCAGCAACATATCATACCACTGTGCATACCATGAGTCATAGTCTGCCAGTCAAACAATAACTCCTATCTTGTTAAATGAGGATAAATGTAACACCAGCTAATTAAATAAAAACCCTGAAATTTCTGGTCAAATCTGACAAAAAAAAAGTACAAAAACGGGTTTCATTGTATTAGTTTAGCTCAAATAACCAGAGGTGGACAGTAACGAAGTAGATTTACTTGAGTACTGTACTTAAGTAGAGTTTTGAGTATCTGTACTTCACTTGAGTAGTATTTTTTTTGGAAACTTATGACTTTGACTTCACTACATTTAAAAGACAAATATCGTACTTTTTACTTCAC
>JBBPDC010000129.1:25690837-25703883 GCA_037974485.1 Hemigrammopetersius urotaenia
GTGTGTGTGTGTGTGTGTGTGTGTGTGTGTGTGTGTGTGTGTGTGTGTGTGTGTGTGTGTGTGTGTGTGTGACCCCACCATTTTTGGCCCTTGGTATTCATGCCAATGTTACTTTGATATTGTTTGTACAAAAACTGTTCCTGACCATTTATACAGTGTTCAGGAATGGTTTGAGGAACCTTGAAGTTGACTTGGCCTGTAAATCCCCCAGATCTCCGTCTGCTTGAGCATCTATGGGAGGTGCTGGACAAACTAGTCCAATTCATGGAAGGCCCACCTCACAGCTTGCAGGACTTAAAGGATGTGGTCCTAATGTCTTGGTGCCAGATACCTCAGTACACCTTCAGAGGTCTTGTGGAGTCCATGCCTCGAGGGGTCAGATCGGTTTTGGCTGCATGAGCCGGACAAACAATTTTAGACAGGTGGCTTTAATGGCTGATTTGTAAAATCATAAAATCATAAAGATCTGTTGGCTGTGTGCAGTTTGTCACTGGCATTGAAGTAACATATTCCTTAATGCAGTTTTACTGTGGATCCTTGTGTAAATGTCTTAATGTGATGCCTGTTGCTCATTATTAGCTATCTGCTGTTGTTGTGATTTTCTGCTGCTGTTGTGATTGTCCACAGTGTGGACAATACAGATCTACCTGAAGTTTTCATTCATACTTTGTCCTAAGCAGGATAGTAAAACCTTTTGGATTTTTTTTATTGAATTCACACTAAGGTGCTTAGGCAGTTATTATAACCTCATAACAGTGTAGAAAGGGGCAGCTGGTAGCCTAGTGTTTAGGGGGTTTGCCCTGCAATCGGGAAGTTGTGGGTTCGATTCCAAAGACTGCTAAGCACACACTGCTCCCTGTACGCTGTGTTCCTGGCGGCCCCCTGCGTCACTTGGTGAACTTGGCCACCTGGGGTGGCGGTGGCGTAGTGATTAGGATACCTGCCTCCAGACCAAGAGGTCGTGGGTTCGAATCCTACCTTCAACACCACCACCACTGGATCCCTGAGCAAGACCCTCAACCCCAAGTTGTTCCAGGGAGACTGTCCCCTGTAGGTAGGGATTGGAAGTCGCTTTGGATAAAAGCGTCTGAAAAATGCCGTAAATGTAAATGGGTTAAATGCTGAGGAATAACTTTGTGCTGTTCACGCTGTGTGCTGTGGTGTGTTCATATGACATACTGGTCACTTTGACTTCACTTTCATAAGTCTTATTTAAAGCTTCCTATGCTTTGGATCACCTGGGATCATAACAAAATAGGACACTTGCAACATTTCAGTCTGTTACTGAAAGTGTCCCGTATTTTTTCGTTTCCTCTAATTTTATATTACGTTTTTTTTTATGTTATGCAATATGAGATAGTGTTCCATTTATGAATTAATTTTATGTACATAACACAAACATCTTAATCAGTATTTATTAGCAATTCTGTCACCACAAAACAGTTCTAGTAGTATTACTACTGTGATGACTAATTCTACTGTTTATACACCACTCAGTTAAATTTGCTAAATTTTATATTACTTTTTCTAAGTGAATAAATTATTTAATTTCATGGGATGTTGTACAGGTGTCTTTAAACTTTTGAGTAAATGTTGACTGTTTGTTCTAAAGTATACTTGCTTATGACATAGTAGTAAAGTGCACTTATCACTACTAGTATAAAGTCTTATACTAATATCTAATCTCTAATCTAATGTCTAATATATATTCAGATTTTTTGCTTTATGGGCGAACTGAAATGGAGAGACACACACACACACCAATGTTTTTTCCAGCTGTATTCAGTGTACTCCAAGTAAAAAATATTTGAGATTGATAAAGGATCATCCTATTCCTATAAAAAAAACACTTTAGTTACAGTCAGTTGTAACTAATCATCGTCTTCATTGCACATCAGGCTAATTGACTGTTCCTGGAGCATTCCAGTGCTTGGTAGAGCAACTAAAAGTAAACAATCAGCTATTGGTGGCAAAGCACTGTCAAAAGATCTCAGCGGTTAAGTTGTGGGCAGGCACAAGTCAGAATATGGATTAAAAAAAAACATGAAACACTATCAATCCATAGGAGCACAGGAAAGACCAAGTGGAAAAAGTTGTTAGGGTGAGGTGAGACCAAATATTCGGCCTCAACATCAATCGGTACATCGGACAGTTCAATATCCATAGAACTGCAGAAAGGACTGGGGCAAAATGCCATCAAATTCTTGAGGAAAACCTCCTGCCCTCTGCCAGAAAGTTGTCAAAGGGACCATGAAACTGAACCAAAGCACACAGCAAAACTGACCACACAGAGACTGAAGAAGAAAAGGGCGAAGGCCTAGTCAGACTAAAACCCTATTAAAAATCTGTAGAATTACTTGAAGATTGCAGACCACCAACAGTCACCATCTAATCTGAAGAGTTTCAACAGTTATGTAGAGTAGAGTGGGTAAAAATTGCATAGTTTAGATACGCAAAGTTGCTAGAGAAGTGTTGACACAGAAGGGTTTTTTTCTGAACTGTTGCCATCGAACCTTTCACTTGTGTGTTTAAAGTTGCATTGTGTAAATTTGTCTCTTCATTCCAGGCTGCAAAGCAATAAAGTGTGAATAGTTTGAAGAGGGTGATTCTTTTATATCCCAGCTGTAGTTTAAACAAATCTTTTTTGTTTGATAATTGCATCAATGACCTAAACTGCAGTTGTGCCTCTTCAGTGTGCAGTGATGGGTCAAATATAAGTTTGAATGGTTGCTTTTGAACATAGTGCTTTGCTTTTGCTTTTCAGTCTCTGTTTGTGATGTCACAAATGCAAGTTTACAGATGTTTGTGTGTTCAGCCTATAAGAGTTTAGCCTAGCACCAGTCACACTGCAGTGTTTGAGCCTGGACTGCTTTTTGAACAAGACCTGCAAGGCCAATCAAAGGACCATGGAAAAATGAAATATTGAGATGTTGTTGACATTTAACCATGAAGTTAGTATTCATGGGGTTAGTATTAGTGTTAGGGAAGCTGGGTATGTGTAGATGCATGGAAATAACTTGGTTGTAGGAGAGGAAAAGAAGGGGCATGGGGTGTGTGTGTGAGTTTGAGCTTGCAGTAGAAGAATGGAACCCACTGTCAGCACACATAGGAAGCCCTGCTCCTTAAAAAAAATCTCCCATCCCTGCCTTTTCCCTCCCTTTCTCACCTGCTGCCGTCCTCCTGGACTCCCTGTCTGGCTCCCATCCCAGCGTCTGGCACCACACACACACACACACACACACAGTCTTACTCCTTCTCATCGCACACACTAAACGCTGCCAGTGGGTGGTGGAGAGGCGGACATGATCGGGGTTGTTTCAGGTTAGCCAGGAAGCTGACCGGCTGTGGTGTGTGTGTGTGTGTGTGTGTGTGTGTGTGTGTAATAGAGAAAAAGACTCTAGCCAGGACAGGGGGCCTAACTAGGCCTGGAGCCAACACTCAGCTGGGTGCCACTTTGCTTTGCCAAAAGAGAGTTTTTCTTTCTCTCTTCTTTTTTCCTGTCTTTTTCTTTCTTTTTCTCTCGTTCTCTTTCTCCCCCCCGTTATCCATTTCCTCCCTCGTACCCAGTGTTAGTAAGGTATGTGCATGGATTCACACACACAATTATACCCTACTATTACCGTTACACAAACACTATTATTCCTCTGCACAAACCGCAGGCTTTATATAAACTCGCTGTGCATAAAGTGTTCTGAAACCTTAGTGCTTCAGGGCCCGAACATCAGATTGCACAAACAGTTGCAGTTCTAAACATAGCCACAAGCTGGAGCTCTTTAACCACTAATAAGCACCAATGAACTCCAGAGACTATCCATGGCTTTTGTGGTTGTTTTCTTAGTATTATTAGAAGTAAAATTACATTTTTATGAGTTTTAAGATGTAACATGAGAGAGATATTTTAAAAGAACAAGAAGTAAACACTAGTGACAAATGTTTTGAGGAACATCATTTTTTTGCAGTGTGTGCATGTTTGCGTGCGCATAGTACAGTGTTCTATTTAACAAGTTATACTGCTTTACTAAACAATTTGTAGAATATAATGACTAATTTGTACAAAGGAAACAAGTAGAAAGAAAAAATAAGACCACACATAAGTAGTTTTGGTGGTTAGTCAAAGTAATGAATAACCACAATCTCTGTGTGGTTGTTGTGAGCTTTTGCAAATATCTGATCAGCAGCTACAGCAAAAAGCCCCCAAGGCCCTAGTAACCTATAGGAACTTTGGGTAGCGCATATATGTGGTTATAAACCTTTGTTAGCGCTCAGAAACGCATTTAGTAGCAGTGATCAAAATGCAGTATGTCTTCCTGATCCTCCACATCAGAGGCGCGTGTGCAGAATCTCTCATGTTATTTTTGGTTGTATTGGCAGAAACCATAAACCCACACTGTTGCTGCCATAACAGGAGATTCTGTTTCAAATGTGGAAGAGTGTTTTAGCCCTTCTTCTCAGGAGACACCTGAGAATATTGCTGGAGATTGGAGCTCATAGTAAATAAAACTTGAAGAACAAGGTCTGCTTTATTTCTTAAGAACTGTTTATGCTAATGAACTGATGTTGTCGGAGACTGAGAGAATTGTGAATAATGAATATACCTCTAAAGCATGTTTGTAAGAACAAACACAAGGTAAAGTAAGGGTGCACAATTGAAATTGGCCAAAATCAGAATAGTCTTTTTTTTTTTCTCAAAATATAATAATTATTTGTTTTGTGTTGAATTTAGTGAGGTAAAACACACAAGGCGGATATGTGAACTCGCACTGTGTTTAAAGGTCGCTGTTACACCTGTACCAAAATGCCATGGAATAATTATGCATGCCTCATTGTGCTAAACAGTAAGCTTGGATGACCATGTAAATTTAGGCAAATGATTATTGTTTGCTGAATTATTTCTGCAATATTGAAAACTAAATTTAGTTAAATTATTCCTCATATTACTAAAGGACTATAATATTAACTAAATATATCCTATATTTTTTATAGTCTATACATTCAATATGTTCTGTTATGTGTACCACCAACCACAGATTGAAAAATTTAAGGGACAATTAATCTATTAAAAAAATATAAAACCTTACTGTTAAAGCCTTTGTAAACAGTGATGGTAAAAGGAACCACATTTTAATGTCTTTAATAGTTACTCCACAGAAAACTGTTACATTAAATTATGAATATATTGCTTCATGCCCAAGACATTGATTTGTAATGGTTCAGATGAAATTTTGGTCTAAAGAACCTTTATGGTGCAGTATATGCATGAATTATGTGTATGTATGTCTGGTTATTTTGTTGTAAATATAATGGAAAAAGAAGTTTCTCATCTGCAAGTCTGTGTGGATAGCAAATAATCAAAATTCACCCGCAAAAAATGTCATCAATTCCTGGGGCAGCAGTAGGGTCAGTGAACGAACTGGTCTGACGTCCACTTAATGCCACCAGAGCTGAACCAGCTATCCATAATTCATGGCATGTTAAGTTAATGTCAAAGATCTCTTAAAGCTGCCAAAATACTTTATGTCTAATCAGAAACCAAATCATGTTCATGAATAAATGAACACAACTGACCACAAAAGCTGTTTACTGGCCGTCTCTAACACTCCTGACAGTGTGCAGACGCTCATTGGACACATTTGTTGAAATGAAGGCAGAAATAAATTGGAAAACTACAGAAACTGATTCAGGTCTGCATGTGGACATAACTCACCCTTTCTAGTGACTACCTTAATGTGCTTTAACATGTAGATGATCTATGTAGTGTATGACTATCACTCTCATTTCTCTTATTTCATGACATCTAAATGTAGGTTACTAATATGTTATTACTTATTAGCTGCATTGGCTTTGAAGCTCCAGTTCAGGCTTCACACACCAGATGTTAATTTGTTATTGTTTTGTTGAATTAACTCTGCAACTGCAGTCCAGCATTAGATCTTTGAAGCTGCTTTGAAATTGAAACCTAGGTGCTTTGAAACTGACCTCAAATGATTGTGAAATGAGACTGAATTCAGGAAGGGATTTATCTGAATATGCAGTTCTGGCTTTGTGTTGTTTACACATAAAGCAGTGGGTCACCCTAAGTGACAGTGGCAGGCCTAAATAGTGAGAACACCAAAAGACTGCACCAGGGGTCGGTTTCACGAAAATAGTTTACACTGGTCTATGGGGTAAGATAGGTCTTAAGTTTGTTTGTAGACCAGTCTAATGCAAGTGAGACAGTTTCACAAAAGTTAAGGTTAACTCACTTTAGCCACCTCTCCTGCAGGCTAACATGGGTCTAAAGTGCTATGTCCCCATGGGAGAAAAAGAGCAAAAAAACAAACATAATTTGTGGTTTGCTGATGAATGTATGGAGCGAGCTATACGACGGGAAAGAGTTTTCAGGGATCATACGAACCTGCTGGAAATTTACACAAAGGAAGAGGTTGAATCATGGAAGCTTTAATAGCTGCACAGGGAGTGCGAGTTTCATAATAAAGTCTATGTATTTGAAGGCAATGTCAAAGTCCCTGTTGGTGTTATGGGCAGGTGTCCACAATACTTTTGTCCACAAAGCGCCATTGTGTGCGCATGTTAACCGCGACAGCATCCCTGGTGACAGAGGGATTTACACATTTTTATGGATGTGGTAATCTTTTCTTTTTTGTTGTTGCATTCCTCACTAAACTTCTTAATAAAATGTCTTGTGTTGAATTCCTCCAAAATACATAGATTTTCCAAGTGGGTGAAAGGTACTGCACAGTTACATGTGTCCACTCGGTCCGCCATTTTTTTGTTTTGAAAAGTGTCTTAAAAATCCCACAATTCTTTGCAGCCTAGTACCACTTAAAGATAGTCAGAGTCTTAACTGATTTGTGCAATTGGTATTGTTTAGACGTCTGAGTCTGACTATACACCATAACTAAGTTATAGTCACAGTCTAACTGGCCCCAGGGCTGTGTGTGTAGAGAAGTTTAAACTTCACCTTGGAGATCCAAGCATTAACAAACAAACCACTGCAAGAAAACGTACATTTTCACTGAAGTCTTTTGGTTTGATGTGTTATTTTCGATCTGTAAACTTCTGTAAACCTAGTAAGAAAATGCATTATGCTTTGTCACCCCCTCTGGTGCAAATTAAAATGGTCCTAGGTTTTTACTGAATGTTGCTGTGGTTTTAAATACTGACAAATCAACATTTTGCAATAATGATCAATAATCCTTTTTATGGACCTGTTTTATCGTTTCACAAGTAACTCGGGTGTTCAGTGAGCAGCCAGCGTTTTGCCGTAGTTTCACTTGGTGTCTTACACTGCAATGCTACATTTGGAGTCAGTATCGAAGGCAAAATTGTGGCATCGTGACGGCCTATCTGAAACTGTTCATGAGTCTGACAGAGAGCGGAGCCACGTCTAGGTTTCAGTCTGTAGGCGCTTGTTTGTCTTTTGTTCGTGAGCTTATTGTTGTTTGGTCCTGAGGGAAGGTGGAATGGCAGGGAGAGAGAGAAGCGATTGCATCTGTACACTGAAATTACCAGCGATCACGCTGCCTGATAAAGGCCGCTCTACGCAGAAAGAGAGACGGGCCGAGAGACACGGGGATGAATGAAAGCAGTCTCGGAATTCTGCAGAATTTTTTCCCAGGCATATCGCAACAATGCCAGAATGTGGTTGTGTTTCGGCTCGTTGGGCCTGTGGATTTGGGTTTAACTGGAAATGGAGGCGAAGTAACTGAAGGCTCGAGTTCTGTAGTATACCGCATACATGGGAAAAGTGTATTATTGTCTGCAGTAGTGGGTGCGCTTAATTCTTTTCACACACAGGGTTATATCCATATCCATATACATATATATGTATATGGATATAGATGTGTATATATAGTGTGTACATAAATATATAATCTATACACTTAAAATGGGACATCAGTTGTGTGTGTGAAAGACAGCGAAAGGAGAGATTGACCAGTCTTATGCATAAACCATCACAATATTAACTCATTAGCCAATGCCTCAGAGCAAGGGCACTCATTTTGTGTGTGTGTGTGTGTGTGTGTGTGTGTAGCCTGTGTTAAATTATGAATTGAGCTGGGTCTCTGTATTTGAGCTGTTTCGTTATCAGTCCCTTTCAAAGCCTCACAAGAGCATAAAATGATTAGAGGAACAGCTGACAATGCGTGAAGAGATTTGCACTGTTTCCGCAGGTTCTGCGACGATGTCAGGTGTAGCCGTAACACTCTGAAAAGAGAAAAGGATGAATATTAAAGGAGCCCCTTCTGTTCTCCTTTTCTTCCGTGCGACATGTTCACATCATCTTCAGACGGCGAATAGGCCCAGGGCCCGTTCCGATTGGCTAGGGCACGCTCCCTTAGCCAGGAGAGTCGAGTCTGATGAAAAGAGTTTCATCTTTTAAGTATAATACTCATTATACACACTTACCTCTTTCTGTCTGTCTCTCTCCATGTCTTTCTCTTTCTGTCTCTCTCTGTTTTCGTTTTTTCCTTTTTCTTTATTTTTCATTCCCTTTTTTTTCTTACTCTCTCTCTCTCTCTCTCTCTCTCTCACACACACACTTTGGTTTTTCCCAGGCTAGTCACTGTGCAGTGACACTGTAGCTGATGTAGTAGTAACTCCAGTATTATCTCACTACCTCCCCTTATCTCAATGTATTTCCCTTCCTCTTCCCTCAGAGAGGGAGAGAGAGGGAAAGGGAGAGAGAGGAAGCGAGAAAGAGAGCGAGAAAAAGGCTATCTGCGCTTTGTACTTTTCTGACTATTTATGTCGGACAAGGTCAGAATCGTTTAAACTTGCCCAGCTCCCTCGGACCTGCAGATAAGATGAGAGGAGAATGGATAAGGGATCGATGGAAGAGTGCAGATCTCTCTCTCTCTCTCTCTCTCTCCCACTCGTCTCTCTTACACACACACTGAGGTTTGTCAGTCGTATCCATTTGTCTTTTTAACTGTTCTCTAAGCTCTGTAAAATACAGTACTTTATCCTAAATGCACCACTTTGCTCATCTAGATCAAATCAAAGGGCAAATTAAAACACTATACTATAAATCTGAGAGCACCCAACCTCAGCAGAGCCACTTCAGGCTTAGAAAGCGAGAGAAAGTGAAACTGCCACAAATATCAAAATGCACTTAAACCATTTTATATTTATGTTGTCACTATGGTACTATTTTTTTAACAAGGCCAACATTGCTCAACTGAAAGAAACCGGCAAAAGAAATAGTGATATTGCGTCATGATGGTGCATATTCTCCTCGTCAGAACTATAGCTTGATGTTTGTTCAGCCATGACCAGAATTAACAGATTATTGCTTCAGTTATCAACCAATATATCATTGCAATTTTGGCAAGTATAGTAGTTTAAAAAAGTAAGGGAACTACCAAACTATCCTGGACTCTTTCCCTCTAGGACTAGATCTGTGTACCAATGACCTAAGGTTTAATCATAATTTGTGCAATGTCCATCAAACTGAAATTTCCTCTTTGTTGTGTAGTCCCACCTGAGATTAGTTGAACTGAAATGTATGTATTTTTGTAGTTAAGAGGATTATTCACTCAGTCCTGGCTTATTTTTTGTAATGTGTGGGTGACTTTACAAGGTTTCTCCACTGTCATGGGTCAACAGCTGCCGGTTTCTGTGATGCAAATAGAGTCAAATAAACAGTGATTAGTCAAGATATTTTTTCCAGCATGAGAAGGCTATTATAAATGCTTTATGGGCCCAAAAAGACAGTTTTAGCTCTTTTGTTGTATTTATTTTAGCTTGCGCACTTGTATTCTCTACATACAGATGTGGTCATTTTATGGCAGGTGTGTGTGAGAGGAGGATGTGACATTAAATTGCTCTTTCTGTAGAGCGCGTGTACTAATTTCACTTAGAAGAAAAAACAAACATGTAACTTGACCAGGGTTGTGCAAACTTTTGCGTTTAACTATAAGCAAAGTTTAATCACAGACAAGTGCAACTAGTTATCTCAGATTGAGTCTCCGCCCACAAATGGGTGCTTCCCAGCAAATGTTTTATTTATGTTTTATTTTTTGAAATCAGATTTTACTAATATGCTTTGAGTTCTAGGTAAAAAAAATCACATGTGTTTTCAGGATGTGTTCAGGTTTGGTCTTTTTGTGAAGTAGGTGTGTATGTGTGTGGGTATATGTGCGAAAGAGAGAGAGGGAGAGGAAGACTCTGTTCTAATGTTACTCTGTCCTGGCTGTATGATAGATGGCTCGGTCCAACCCTAATGCCCCCTGTCACAACCATTTACCTTCCCGTTCTCTGTGTGTGTGTGTGTGTGTGTGTGTGTGTGTGTGTGTGTGTGAGAGTTTGTGTGAGATGTGTTAGCTCTTTGGCACCTTATGATTGACAGGTCAGGGATGACTCCCTGCTGCACTGGGCCAGGTAGTGGGTAAGAGTGTGTATATGTGTAAGACTGTGTGTGTGTGTCTGTTATGACTGTGAGAGTGGCAGAGAAACTGAAAGTGCCCTGCTGTGTGCCTCAGTGAAGAGGTCAGCTGACCCAGGATCAGTCCTGTAGAGAACGCTGCCCTGCTCTGACCAGCCATGCTAACTGAAAACGCGTGTGTTTGTGTGTGGTAGTGTCGACTTTTTTGAGACTACCTACTGCCTGTCATCTTTTTCACCCATTCTTTTTTTTCTGTCTGCCTTTTCTTCAACCTTCCTCTCCCCTTTACAGACTGTGGTGTGAATTTGGCCTATTACAATCACAAAACTTTAGTTGGTGTTTTAATTGCCATGTAAATAATTTAAGATTTTTTGTTTATTTTGCATGTAACTGTTAAAATACAAACTAGCGAAGATGATAAATTGACTGATAAGCTGACTTGCTTCCGACTGTCATTATTTAGCAGCTACGTAATGACAAACTCATCTCAAGGTCAAATAAGCAAACATTACTCACATTAATTGTATTGTCAACAAATTTCAAGTAAACAAATTTCAGGTACTCTCAACTGCCCTTTGAAATGTTTATTTGACAAACACCAAATAAACAAACAGTAATCTCTGATGCCCTCGGGCAGTGTTAATCATAAACATCAAATCAACACACATTACTCACCGCTTTCCTCTGAAGATATTATTAACAATATAAACAAACATTACTCACCTCCTCCCTCTAAAGCACCTGCTAAAAGTTTTTTTTTTTCCTTTGCCTTAACCCAATTGGTCTAAATGCACCCAGTTAACATTCTATGTGACATGAACACATAACCGCTTATGTAATAATTGTGACAGACGCTATTGTGTCAGTAGGTCAAAACTTTCTTTTTTGTCTAATGTTTTTTTCTAAATCTAAACTTCTGTTTTCTTTTTAGATACATGAGGGTTTATGACAACATTGTTTTCATGTCTGATACATGAGCATGATAGATACACTCTGCATATGTATGTATTTATTTTCCACACTTGCCTTTTTTTCTCTTTCTCTCTCTCTCTCTCTCTCTCTCTCTTTCTCGCCCCCCTCAGTTCTGTTCTTTTCTTTCTGTTTTTTTTTCTTGTTTCTTTTGAACACCCAGGTCAGTATTGGTCTTTTTAAATTCCTATTATGTCTAAACTGTCCAATTTAAATGATTTAGAAACGCACCAAATGTCCCCCCACTGAGTGTGTGTGTAGGCTGTTTTATGCGAGAGTGTGAAGACAAGCTGTGGCCAAGAACGCCCCATTCAGGTTTGGGACTCAGGCCTGTTTTTTTTTTTTTGTTTTTTTTTCCTTCCTCCTGGTGTGCCTCTACTTTTGAGTTCAGTGTTTGACTGACGCTGCATGGTGTCTTTAAAATTGCAATTTTAATGTATTCTTTATTATTACTTTTAAAAAGTGTCCCATCCCTGTGCCCCGTTGCTGGACTTTTTGTCTTTTTTCCCCTCCCTGTACACTTCTTCTCAGCGGCAAGCCACCTTCGTCGCATGATTGAACCCTCCGACGAAGACCGGGTGGAAAACAAAAGCAGGAAAAAAAAGGAGGGAGAGGAAGATGGAGAGAAAGAGGAGGCGAGTGTAATTATAAAAGTTGAATATTATTTCTTTTATGGACGTATCAAAGTCTCCCTCATTGCCATCTTCAGGCTGGGGTGCTTTGATTCGGCTCTGTGATGTGGGATTTGCCTAACTGGGCTTTCAAGACGTTAATGTACGTCCTGCTGTTTTGTTTTTCCCACCGTCAGACACCAAGACTTTTTATTGATTTTTTTTTTTCTGCTAATGACATATTCTTTATTATATTCCTTGTTTTTTTTTGTTTCTTCTGTTGTTATTGCATTAATTGCTTTGAAATGTTTTTCATTCTTTCTCAAAAACATTTCAAACAAAAGTATCACATAAATTTAATTTGAAACCCATCTATACGTTCTTTATTTTATATTTTAATTATATAGTTGCGAGTCAATTTGAGAAAGTGTTCATTTCTTTTTTGAGAGAAAATTGTCTTGGCCACACTAATTGTAGTACCAGTGTTGCCTCTCGATGGCACTGTTGCACTAGCTAATCTGGTGATCTCTCTCTTTTCTTTCTCTCCTTCTCTCTCAAACTGTGTTTCATTCCACACACTGTCCTTCTCCCCATGTTTGTGGTGGCATGGAAACAGATTGTGTTACTGGTTGTGTGTGTGTAGTACTTGTATCATTTTGGTCGTAGAGAAAATGACTGTAATGGCAGTTTTGGTGTTTTCCAGGGTGTCACGTTATTGCATTTACCTCTTTCTCTCTCACTTTACCTAAAGCAAAGACATACACACGTGTTACACTGTCATCATCTCACGAAAGTGTTGCTGGAAAAGGAAGGAAGTTTTCATTTTCATATACATACAAGCACACACATTTCAAAATATGTATAAGGATGTAACAGTGTAAATGTTGGTTTAGATATGCTTTATGGTCCTACATACACAAACATTCAGTAAACACACAATGGGAATGTATGGGCTGGCCATACAGCTAGGATATTCCCTCCAGAACTCTCTGTGTGTGTTTGTGTGTGTTTGTGTGTGTTTGTGTGTGTTTGTGTGTGTTTGTGTGTGTTTGTGTGTGTGTGTGTGTGTGTGTGTGTGT
>JBBPDC010000129.1:25731998-25742748 GCA_037974485.1 Hemigrammopetersius urotaenia
GACGACTTCGAGATTCCTGAAGTGTTTCCAGTTAAGTGTACCATATGCATCAGACGTTTAGCCAACATTCCGTGGGCATGACGTCTGAGGCTGAGACTAGTTCAGTTGTATTTAAGAAAACAGCCTCACAGTCCCTGAGATTAAACAAACCCTAGTTCCAGTGGTTCATGCAAGCAGCACAGCAGTCCGTTGTTTTGGGGATTTGCTACATCAAGGCAGAATCTGTTGAGAGGCAGTCCTAGGTGTGTTTTTGTGTTATACTGAGTATTTTACAAAGGCTCCACCAGTCAAATTTTAGGACCCATCTGTTTTATTACATATAGGTGCTTGGGGTGGTGACGACTTAGTGGTAGAATACTTGCCTCTGGACCAAGAGGTCATGGGTTCGAATCCTACCTTCAGCACCACCACTGGGTTCCTGAGCAAGACCAAGTTCAGGACGACCAAGCCAAGTTGCTCCAGGGAGACTGCCCCCGTAGTTAAGGAATGGAAGCAGCTTTGGATAAAAATGTCTGATAAATGCCTTAAATGTAAAATGTAAATGTACATACAACAGACTCATCCAGACATTGCTGAAAAACAATTGTGTGTTTTTGCGTCTCTGTCGTTCCTTTCTACCACCCGGACACTTTCTTGTTCACACAGACTAATTCCAACTGGTTGCTATTGGATGCTTAATCCCTCCCCACCCTAGCCCCCAATAGCACAATGTATTAGTGTCTAAGTCTACAGATATACTTAATGTTGCCCATTTTAACAGACAGATCTAATTTTGTGTTAAAGCAGCTGAATATGGATATATTTAATTTAACACACTAGTAAAAAAAAAGCATTTTGAAATTACCCTCATTGATTTTGTAATCTCTTCTAGCAATTTCAGATAATTGCAAGATTGGACCCATGCTTTGCTATTTGAGTGTGTGGTTAAGGTCTTGTATGAAACTGAATTAGCTACTTAATCCACTTTTTTATTTCGTTTAGGGCCAGACTTTGTCGAGGGCTGCATTTATGAACAAGCTGAGTTAGTGTTATTATAGACAGCCTTAGAATTTAACTAACAAACTTCTTTGCATGCAAATCGGCTTATGAAAGTGTTTTCTTCTGTAACCTCATACCACACACTCTGCTGTATTGTGCATCCAGGCTGGATTTTTAGTGTGGAAAATTGTTGTGCTGTCTCTTCAAAACCTTATTTTAATGTATTTCATACTTAAAAATTTTTTATTTTTTTTTTTGCAGTTTCTGCTTTATATATATAAAGGAGAAACTGCAGAAATCCTCCACCATTTTTGTGCTAAATTATCAAGAAAAATATAATTTACTAATTTTGTAACAAATGTGAATATAAATTCAGCAGCATTTTCATCCATCCATCCATCCATCATCTACCCCTTATTCCTGCATATAAAATATAACTGTATATATTTTTGAAATTGTGAGGTTTGAAAAAAAAAATTTACATTTTTGAGGTTTGCAAGTAATAATAATACATTTTATTTATATAGCACTTTATATTTTATACAAAAATCGCAAAGTGCATACAGATAAAGAAAATAAACAACAGGATGTCCATGGCAAAGAAGTCTGGAGTGTTCTCATGTTTTTCATTTTGTTCTTCTTATTACTTTGATAGGAGTAATCATTGTCAGCAATTCATGCAATAAGGAAGTTAGGGGCTTCTGAAGCATTTTTAAAGTGAAGAAGGACATTCTGTTGTTATTCTAGTGTTATTTTCTATTGTTATAACTATGCTAGGTTATAACTGTGGCTTGAGATGCCTTGTATGCATGTCCATCGGAACCATTATATTAGGGGGAGACGTGTCCCTCCCACTTTTTAAAATCATTAGCTCCTTACACTGTGTTAACGTATCATGATAGAGTCACAACTAAACAAAAGATAAAAGTATAAATAAAGATATCTTTATTTTAATGACTTTAAAATCTTTTGTAATTGATGAATGTAATTTTGTTTACCGCACTTCTACAGGTTGTATGAACTAACACACCAAAGCGTGCACACATACACACGAACACTCTCTGATGTTAATAATTGTCCATTGCTGTGGTTCTGTGGAGCCGGGACATTAAAAGGCTCTTATCTCTTCTCGTTTAGACTAGTGATTCTGCCGCTCATTGATTGGAGCCCCAATAAACGACCTGGCTTTAATTGCACTGAGCCTTAATCCGAGCTTTTCACATGTAATATAGCAGTGACAGGGAGGAGGGAGGTGAAAAGAGAGAGATTTTAATGGAATTGATATGAATTTGCCCCAAATAAGGGCATAAATATCTGTTCTGCCTCTGTTCACTTTGTGTGTGTGTGTGTGTGTGTGTGTGTGTGTGTGTGTGTGTGTGTGTGTGTGAGTGTGAGTGTAAGAGAGAGGATAGAGCCATAGAGGACCAGAGAGCCAGTCAATTTTGTGAGCCATTGGATTCGGCTAAAATGACACTTCTGTATGCGTGCTCTCTCGCTCTCGCTCTCTCTCTCCATCTCTCTCTCGCTCTCGCTCTCTCTCTCTCTCTCTCCATCTCTCTCACACTCTCTCTCTCCCTTTCTCTCTCTCTCTCTCACTCTCTCTCTTTCTTATCTCTCCGTTTTAATTACTTCCCAACGTGCGTCTAAGCTTGTTTTCATTGCTACGTGCCATTTTTGGCTCCGCGGCTTTCTCTCGTTATCACGGCCTGTCTGTACTCTTTCTCGCGTTGTAAATGACACAATCAATTACAACTCACGCTTGTGTGTGTGTGTGTGTGTGTCTGTCTGTCTGTCTTTCAGTGCTTTCCTCTGCAGTGCCAAATTTGAAGAGAGCTGGTTTGATTTTTGATATAAGGATGAAAGAATTGTTGGTGTAAATGGAGGCAGCGCAGTGTCTTTTGCTGTCTGATTACAGAAAGTACACACACACACACACACCACACATCACACACACACCACACACCTGCTTCTTCTTATTACTCTCTTGGTTTACACTTCCAGTTTTTCTTGGTTCCTTTCATCTTATTCCTGCACAAAAGAAAATATTGCATTCTGTTGCAGTGACTATGACTATACTCTCTCTTTTTCCCTTTCTCCTCTTTCCTCTCTCTCTTCCCTTTCTCAGACTACACAGTCTCTTGCTCACTCTGTTCTATTACTTCCATGTCTTCTATTTTCTTCTCTATTCCTCTTCTTTTTTTTGCGCTCTCTCTCTCTCTCTCTCTCTCTCTGTTGAGTCATTAGTGTCTCCTGTATTATTTTTATGAGCGAGATACTCAGGGAACCAGGAAAAGGAGGAATAGAGCCATAAAATGCAAATATCGCCCGCACTCCCTACCTTTTTACCTCTTTTTTTTTTTTAAACAAATTAAATGTCAACGTCGTGAAATATTGTCCGTTTCATTTGCGCTGAGGAGGGGATGACAAATCCATATTCTTCCTTTAAATAAAAATTCTTATTACAGCGCGGCGACGGCAGCAGGGTAATCACGGCTCCACAAAGCGTGCGGTGATTAACGATAGCAATTTATTGTGCGAGGAAGGCTTCTTGCAGAGAGAGCGTAAGGAGGAGCAGAGACATCATCTTTATCATAATTCATATCATAAATAACCAGGCTCGGCCAATCAGTGAGGGGCCGACGTGTCATTCCCCAAATAACCTTTGATAACTATTACCATAGCAGTCGGCAACGGAAGAAAAAGCCCAAAGTCACAATGTTATCTTATCCCCATTCGCCGCCTATAGAATACAACAGTATTACCATATAGATTACACTATTTATAATGGAGGGTGTCAGAGGAGAATGCCTGCGCTGCCTGTCCTCCTTTGTGGCTCTAAGGGGGCAGGAGGATGTCACATGGTCGCTTTACCAGTATCACAGCAACCCCAGCATGCACTGTGTGGGTGTGTGTGTTAGAGTAGAGGGTGAAATATTACAAAACTTTTATTTTGCTTGAGATTACTCTTACAGCATATTGTCTGGTCTCTGTGTGTTGGGAAAATATTAGAAAAGTTTGATTTTTCTTGAGATTACTCTTACAATATGTTGACCGATCGTGTGTGTGCGTGTGCGTGTGTGTGTGTGTGTGTGCGTGTGTGTGAGAGAGAGAGAGAGAGAGAGAGAGGGTGTCTTGTTTTCTCTGTTGTTCTGCTGGCTGTGTAATCAGGTGTGAATGATTTTGATCTGCTGCTCTGATATCTGGTCCTCAATTTCGCTAAATATTGCTCTCCACCTCTGTGCCTCTCTCTATTCTCTCATTCTTTCCTTCTCTCTCACTCTCTCACTCCATTCCCCCCCCCCCCCTTACCTCACTACCTCTTTCCATGTATACGGTAAATAGTGTAACGATTCATTAGCTGAATCATTGCATTGATTACAATTTCCAACCTACGTTGTCCCTCTGGGTGTAGTATCACTTTAATTGCTTTGGCCCTGCATCAGTTTAAATGGGTTGGATTAAGTGAATCACCTTTTTCCATGACAAACACAGAATGAAAAGTGTGTAGAGAACCACAAGCACCATATTCACAGACAGGTTATATTGACCTAATCCCTTTGTTTCGCAGTTACTCACTGTGATTAATCTTGTTTTCACTTGTTTTGAACAAAAAACCTTTTAAAATCCCAGCAATCATTTTTCACATTGTTAAAAGCAAAAGCTTTCAAGTATGTATTCCGTGATGTCCCTAATCATAGTTGCACATCCAGGTCCTGAAATGACTCAACATCTAACGTTATTTTTCCTTTTTATTTTTCCTCAGATGAAGAGGAGGAAGAGCAAGTCCCTGCAGACCTGGGCACATCAGCCGAGGCCATGCAGGTGTCCCTGGGTGAGGAAGAGGATGGTGAGGATGAAGAAAATGATGAGAACTGGCTGGGCCAGCGTAGGGTGGATAGCCCTAGACCCGAGGGTCTTTTGCCCGCCGCCAAGAGGCCCCGCTTGGGCACAAAACCCGGCTCTAGTCCTGAATGGAGCTTTGAGCCAAGAGAACCTCTCAGCTCACTCAATGCCCAGCACATGCCTCGGTCCCCTTCACCACCACTGTCCATCGAACCAGCCCGGCCCACTGTGGCCCCTCCCACACCAGGCCACAAGCCCAAAATTCCCTCGCTCTCCCCTGCCCGCCAGAAGAACAAATCACCCAAAAGAGGAGGTTGTTCCACATCTTCCAGCATATCTGCCCGCCCTCTGGCGATTACACCACCCAAGAGTGCTCAGAAGGCAGGGAAAAGGTCGCCTGGACGACCCCGAAGCCCTCGAAGTCCACGGCCGGGACCTGCCCACGTGGTGCCAGCCCAGTTTAGCCGAGGCTGGGCAGGGCCTCATGCTGAAGATGTTCCTAATGATGGCCAGTTTAAAGGTCTTGATGGTAAAGATGAGACTATTGAGGACTCTATTGCTGCGGTGATAGAACGAATGCGTAATGATGAGGCAAGGTCAGTTGACCCGTTCGCTTATGATTCAGGTTCAGACAGTGATGGGCTTCCAAGCCCCCCAAAAATTGGACCTAAACACATACAAGGTCTCAACATGCCCAAACAGCCACTTGTTCCTAGCAAACATGTTCAGGATCTTGTTGCTAAACAGCTTGCTGCGCCACTAGCTCCCTCGTTAGGTGCCCCAAACCGCTGGACTATGGACGACTCAATAGACGAGGTCATTCGAAAGGCCAATCAAGGTCAACCCACATCTTCCCATTCGCCTCCAGAGCCCCCGTACCTGTCCTCACCCTCCGAATCCCCACCTACACCACAAACCCCGCTAAAACCACTCCATGAGCGCAAAGATCCAACTGCCACACCATCCCTTATCAAGAAGAAGCTCAAAAAGGATGTCAAGACCAAGATGAAGAAAAAGGAGAAAGAGCGGTTAAAGGAAAAAGGCAAAGACAAGGGCAAAAACAAAGAGAAAAACAAAGAGAAGAAGAGAGAGAAAGAACGAACAGGTTTGGTGGAGGAGAGCAAGGCACCCTGGCCAGAGTTATTACTAGGCATGGATGAGAGGAGAGAGAACGCCAGCAGTGGCAAGAAAGACAAGGACAAGCACAAGGAGAAGAAGAAAGATAAAGAGAAGACCAAAAAGGACAAAGAGAAGCGAGACAAGGGCAAGGAGCGGGGGAAGGAGGATAGGAAGTTGTTTTTAGGGGTCAAAGAAGCAGTTGCTGGAGCCCCCACCGCATCACTTCCTCTGTTTGGCCCGTCTGCCTGCCTCCGCGTCCCCTCCATGCTTCCCCCTCTGCAACCAATCCTACCTGAAAAACCTTTCCACCCCAAGGAGACCAAGAGCAAAGAGAAGGACAAGAAGAAGGACAAGAAGGAGAAGAAGAAGAAGAAGGACAAAGAGAAGGAGCGTGAAAAGGAGCGAGAGAAGGACCGGGAGAGGGAGAGGGAGCGGGCCCGTGAGAAGGAGAGGGAAAAAGAGGAGAAGAAGAAAGAGAAGGAGAAGGAGAAGAAGGAAAAGGTGAAAGAAAAGGAAAAAGAGAAGCCTAAACTGGAGAAGCCAGCTGTAATGGTAAGACCTGGATGGGTACATGCTAAACCCCAGATCACAAAGTCTCAGATCAGAGTGTTGTTGATGGACAGGGCAGCCAAAAGGGCCTGCGGAGAATTCTTCAATTACACTCTGCAACAGTTTGCATGAAGCATTTATAAGACCTTCCATTTATGAGACACACAAGCAGTGGGCCTGCACGATATGCAACAAAATACCATAGTTACATAGTTAGTGTTACCCTAGAAGTGTTACTGTCATTTTGCAATACTGTATAAATACATAAGCTCTTTTGTAAAACAGTACTGCAAAATGTTACATAATTATACAGTTATACTATTAATTGCAGTCACATTTCATTTACATTCTTTAATTTACAATCAACCAGTTTAGTTGAAGAGAAGGACTAGAATAATTGCTGCGACATAAATCTGCAATGTATCATTATACTAAATCTGTGTTAACCGCATTATTTGTAACATGTGAGCAGAGCAGCCTAGTGCTCTTTTCCTTTTGTTGCCTTAACTTAATGTAATTATGGGCCTACTTAACTAATTAGTTTTTAACTAGATTTAATTGTTAATTGTTCTATTGGCCCACCATGTCTCCCATTCCCCTTTTGCACTGTGGACTGAAAGTTTGGAATCTGGCCTTTTCACAGAACTTCTCCACTTATTAAAAATAAAATTATGGCACACTGTGGTGCCAGAGACCACAGACACAGTAGTGTGTGTATGTGTAGACTTTGTGTGTATATACATTTTGAGATCATTGGCAGATTACTGAATGACATTTACATTTTTCATCTATGCTGTTCAATTCGTCCCTTGAATCCTGCTGTTTCCGCACATACACACACGGTCACGTGTGCACACATACACACAAAGCTGTCAATCTGTGTGCAAATCAAACAAGGGATAATACTCACACCTCACAGGCTCTGTTTACCCAATCCACAGACCATTTTAGTGTATGTGTGTTTCTTTGTGTTAGTCGACGATAGAAAAAGATTGTGTTAATTCCTCTTCAGCAAACTTGTCGTCTAATGTCTTTTCACAATCCAGCACAGCAGATAATGCACATACATCACATAAGATCTTCCAGGATTGATTTACACAGCTAAGTGTGGAATTCCATTTCTCTCAGTCCTTTTCCTCCTCAATAATTCACCCCTCTCTCTGACCCTCTCTTTCTTCCCCATTTTTTTTCTTTTTTCTTCCTCCTCTCTCATGCTGCCATTGCTAGATGGGATACAGAAAGAGATTTTTTCTTCTCTCTCTCTCTCTCTCTCTCTCTCTCTCTCTCTCTCTTTACTTAAATCTCTTGATCACTTTAATTTTTTGCAAGGCTGCTTTGCTGGCGTCCTGGACGGGCAAGGGGGGTTGGGGGGGATGGATGTGAGAGAAAGGGAGAGTGGCAAGGAAGAGAAAAGAAGGAGTGTTGAGTTAGGGGTGGTTTATCAGTAGCTGCCCTGAGGTATGTGTGGAAAGGACTTAAATCCGCAGAGATTAGCAGAAAAATGCCGTCCGTAGCAGTAAGGGGCTTACGCCACTGGTTGTATTAGTTCAGGTGAAAAGAGTATTGCGTTTACATAAAAACTGGACAAATCCAGGCACAATGCCTCCGCCGTGGGGCCACACAGGAAGTCCGCTATCTCTGGACCTCCACCTCGCTGCGTCCAGAGCGGCTTTCGGACAACTGCCTCCTACTGCTGCCGCAAAACGTGCTGCATTTCTCCCAGAGTGTGAGGGATAGGATCGGGGGAAGAAAGTGAGAGTAAAGGAAACAAAAACAGTGAACACTGAAATAAAAAGGGGTTCTTTTGGAGCAAACCATATTTGGTGTCTTGAAGAACCATCCATAAAAAACAATTATCAGAATGAGATGAATGAGTATGAAGGTCTGTCTAGAATTCAAAATAGTACATACAAGGCAGTGTTTACCTGTTTGCGAGGCTCTTTAAACTTTCAAATGGTCTCATACATCACATTTACAAAAGTCTGACAAACAATAATTTAACCTTCTTTTGAAAGAGTCTAAGGGAAGAAAAGAAATTTTTAAGAAACCGTTATATGTCTATTTTAAAGAGTAGTAGTGCTGCACATTTGTAATTCAGAATATGAAAACTGTATTGGTACCAAAGGAATTTACTAATATTGCTGCACAGAAACACAAAGACAAGAATAAAATAAAATCAAATGTAAGTCAAGATACACTTTTCTTAACCAGTTTTTCATATATCAGCTTTCATATCAACTTTTTGCATCATGAGTAATATTAGATTTGCCTGCACGCAGTTTTTATTAAACCACAGGCACCAATAAAGTGTCCGTTTAAATTTTCAGTGCAAAGTCAGATTGTGGCATAGATATAATGATCGGTGTCGGCTAGCACTGTTTCTACAAAAACGCTTAGCATATGATTATTATATGCTAATTATACCAACTATCATGCAGTATATAACTAGCGTCATCACAAAAAGTGTATGTGGAAAAACTAAACACAGATTTGAAATCAGCACTACAAAATCCACAAACTTTTTTCTGATGATTTTGACCTGTTGACTTGTGTAATCATTTGGAGTTGCACTCAGTACTGAGTACCATGTAATTACATGTAGTAGTGATGTGATGCAAGTAGTGACATAAGTAGTGAAACTAGGAAGCACATATAGTATTGAACAACAGGTTTAGCCATCTGAGAAAATTATATTATAAAAGTTATTTAGACAAAAAATTCACTCATGTTTGAATGCAGGATGTGTTATATTAGGCAGCAGGTGAACAGTCTCGGAAATGCTGGAAAAGCACACAGACGTAAGAATCTGAGCAACTTTGACATGGCCCAAATTGTGCATCATAGCTTGCTGTGTATGGGGCCGCGTAGCTGCAGATTGGCCGAGTGAATGCACTGATCCCTGTCCACTCCACAACGTGACAGCAGTTGGGTTTGTGAGCATCAGATCAGGACCATGAAACAATGGAAGAAGGTCGACTGGTCTGATGCATCACATTTTCCTTTACAACATGTGGATGGTCTGGTGCATCACTTAATTGGAGAAGAGATGGCAAGAGCATACATTATGGGAAGGAGGCAGGCCAACAGAGGCAGTGTGGTGCTCTGGGCAATGATCTGCTGGAAAACCTTCAATCTTGTTATGTACTGCTACAAACCACATACACCTGTTCATAGCAAGAGTATTCCCTAATGGCAGCAGTCACTTTAAAGAAGATAATGCATCCTAACACACTGCAGTGTGTCAGTTCTTTATGAAATGATCAAAGTAAAAAGAAAAACAGCTGGCATTTTTAAATAGTTTAAAAAAAATTAAAATAAAATGTTTTGAGATTTTTATATGAAAGCAGTATTACACAAAAATACATGTTGCAGCACTTAATTCTATGTGGCACAAGCCTGTGTTGTTCTGTAATCATAATCATAGATTATTATAGTGTTTTAGTGTGCCATCATAGTATCTGTTCTGACTAACACTTCAGTAAAACTATCTTGCTCAAATTGTGTATCGTCTTAAAGTACTGTGATAGAGCTTTTCCATACAGGCCTGACCCGACCCTATTGTCCATGACCGGTTGATGTTAACTCCTCTAGAAAATGGGAGCAGTGCCTTCTTTGTGTAGAACATTCTATATTTTTTTTTTTTTTTTTAAATTCAAGTTTAGCCTTGATGCCTGAGAGGGGTCTCTCTGTTCTTTCTAATCTTCAGTCTGATTGAATGCTGCTTCTTGGTTTCAAAATGGCACAAAGAAGACTTGGTGTTAAATTGTATTGTATTATAACTCATTATTCCCTTTTAAAAAAAAAGTGAGGTTTTTTTTGTCGTTATCATTTCTTTAGCTACGGGTTCTAAAGAGCACCTTCAGTTACAGGGTCACGCTGGCTACAGCACTTTACATCCATTTAGGAGCTGATTAATCAATTTGCGCACGCCCGTACCTTTTAAAACGTACCTTAGAAAGGTGTGGGTGTTCACATAAAGAGCGGGTGCTCGAATAAGAAGGGCTCATCGCGATACAGCGCAGGTTAAGTAGTACGGGGGACTTTTGGGGAGAAAGACATTGCGCCCACCTCCTCAACCACTTAAAGACTAATTAACATAAGCAGATAGCACTATCTGAACCTGCTATTGTGGGTGACCCTGAACGTGTGTGCTTACACACACACACACACACACACACACACACACAGGTCTTATCGCGCAGGTACAGCGCCTCAACTCTTTCCTTTGGGAGGGGGATGTGTGTGTGTGTGTGTGTGTGTG
>JBBPDC010000129.1:25748199-25759770 GCA_037974485.1 Hemigrammopetersius urotaenia
GTGTGTGTGTGTGTGTGTGTGTGTGTGTGTGTGTGTGTGTGTGTGTGTGTGTGTGTGTGTGTGTGTGTGTGTCTCACAGAACTATCTCAGTTCTGTTAGAATTCTTTTAAAATCAGTGAATCTGTGAATGACTTGTATAATCATGAATCATGAATGATTCAATACAATTCATTGATTTGATTCATTGTAGGAATGTTCTGAAATCTCACAAATATTACTCCCAGTAAATTTTGACAAGAGAAAACATTATTAAATTAACCATTGCACATTTAAACAGTCAATGCTACAGCAAATAACGAGAAATATTTATGATGTGGAACTATTCCATTGTTTCTCTCAGGGACATTAGACAAGTGATTTGTAATCACTGTTCACTGAGGTATCAAGAGGTGGAACACCCATGAGCTTCTTCACTACAAGTTTGAGATTACATGAAATCTGCTCAATAAGCAGTATTTCACAAACTAGCTAGCATGCCTGCATTTGCAAAATGTTTTTAAAGTAGTAGGACAAATGAGATGAAGAATAATTAATACAAATTAAATAAGAATAAAAGTAATCATTAATAAAAAAAAACAATAATTCACTACCTTGGATGATCAACTGTGGCATTATATTCCATGGCATATACTGCATACTACTGTAATGGTTTTATTGTGTGTAAAACCTTTTTTGTTCTAGAGTGTTCTGTTTTGGTTTTGGCACATCGTTTATTAATGATTAATAATGTCATGGATTTTCAGACATAGGCATTTGTCATTTTATTTATTTATTTATGTATTTCTTTACTTATGTATATATTTTTTTTAATTATAAAAACATGTCATATCTCACACACTAAATGAAATCAGCTTGGATAGCTAACTTTAAATCAGTGTGTGTATGTTCTTCTAGATCTCTACCTCTTGAAGTACTGCGGAGCTCTAACAGTGGCTCTTTTGATGCACAAGGAAACACGGAAGCCTGTGAACTTTGACTCAAAGGAGTCGTGAGGGCATTTCCTGAACAGCCCACACCTCACACCATCTTTAGAAGGGCTGTCATAGTACTGTCTGCGTGTGTGTGTGTCTGCGTGTGTGTGTGACCGTGCGTATGTACGTTGCGAAGGTGTCATTCAGATAAGGCATAAATAATGACTGTGCGCGTGTGTGTAATCGGAGCTGGCCGCTTGACACGCCCCCCTCAGGGTCAAAACCACAGTGACCGGGGTTGCCCATTTCTCTGGCCTTGTCAATCACACGGATACCCTGCAACAGCAGGGGTCAATCAGTACTTTACACTCAGAGATGAATTTCAATCATATAAGACACAAACTGGACGGGCTGTTGAAGCGGAATCAAAGTGCATTAGTGCAAAGTGCATTAAAACAGTGAGGGAGCAAACTTCAGACCTCAAGATGATTCCATCCAGTTATGATTCTTAGGAAATTATGATTTAAATGTCACCGCTGTTTGATTTGATTACTTTAGTGTCTGAGTTATTTTAGTTATATATATATGACTTATTTTAGAATATGCTGAATACACAACTTGCTGAACACTGAATGTTCAGTGCTAGAGCAAGTTGCTGGAGTTAATTGCAACTAGCAGATATGCTACATTTTTATCTCTGATTTAGATTTTGTTTAGTTAACCTAAATATTAGTATTGTAACATTCCACAATCAGTGCAGCTGAAAAACTCAGTTTGTTTCAGTATAAGGATAATGCAATTCTTTTAAGGTAATCTGTCTGTCTGTCTCTCTCTCTCTCTCTCTCTCTCTCTCTCTCTCTCTCTCTCTCTCTCTCTCTCTGTCTAAGTGTTATCAGTAAGGTATCGTCTGATTTGGAGCCCACTCCGCCTCCCCCTCGGACTTCGGTGGCCCGGGCCGGTCCGGGTGCCCGAATGCGTTCCCCCCCGGCCCCTCCCCCTCCTGCTCCGGCTCCAGTTGCCCCCCCACCTCGTCCGCCACCAGTCCTGCCATCACCTCCTCCACCCCCAGTCCTTCAACCCCAGCCCAGCCAGGCCAAAGCCCGTGGCTGCAGTGTGGTCACAGAGACAGTCAGTGCATACGTGGTGAGGCTCACGAACATCTTTAACATAATGTTATCATAAAGGTGTTTTGTATATAAAAAAAACGAGTTTTGTCATGCAGCGTAATCTATATTGTCACTGTCGTAAATAAACTTTGCATTGAAATAAATGAAATGTAACGAAATTTAAGTTAAAACCTTTTTGAAGGTAGATTTTTCCTGGGCCCATGATTTTTTTTTTTTAAACTAATGTTCATTTGCATGTGTGTGTTTTCCGCAGATTCGCGACGAGTGGGGTAATCAGATCTGGATCTGTCCTGGCTGTAACAAACCTGATGATGGAAGTCCTATGATCGGTTGTGATGAGTGTGATGACTGGTACCACTGGTAAGAAACAGATCATCTATGAATGTGCTGTAATGTCCACTAAAGGACTACTGGAGCATAATTTTTTTGTCCTTGTATGTAGTCAAATTACTGTAAACCTGTTTACTAAGGAACACTTATATTTAAAGCTAGTGGCTTTAAACGTTGCTGAAAAATGTGTGATTCAAATATGACAGATAGATATTAGGAGTACTCCTTTAATACATTAAATACTTGCACATTTTTTTGTTAAATCCAATGTTTTTATGTAGCCTCCAGAAGTCCCCCAAGTTGAATTAGATTTTTTCTGATTGATGTGCTGAATCTACTGACACATTCTTTGTGCACTTGTATAATTTGCTGAGCTAGTAAGCAACGTATACATCACACACGCACAGTGTAGGAGGTACCAAACACACAACAAACAATAAACATCCTCTTCCTTTGGCACAACCATAAAGACCTATGGAATCACCTTTTTAGGTTCATTTTGTTTTTCGAAGATCAGAAACACGCACCATCTGTGTAATGATCAAAGCCGAATGATCTGGTAGTGAAAGACATGAGGGGGAACATACTACAAAGCTGGATTTACCATAAAGAAAGCTACTATAAATCTACTTTATTTATATCAATTTCAAGCTGAGCATTAAGGGAGCTCACTTAGCAACAAATTCAGATTCAGATTATGTTTCCAATTTCCTAGTTGGAAAGAAAAAGTTGGTTTCAGAGTTTATCTGTGTGTAAATATCAAAAAATGCAAAATTTTCAAAGCAAATAAAAAAACCTCAAATTTTTTAATGAATAACTTATAATGAATGGACCAATAGAAATGCTTCAAAATATTTGGAATTAAATGTTCTTGTTTTAACCTTTTTTGCAGCAATTAAATGTACATGTTGTAGTTCGGTTTCTTGGGAAGAATAACCCGTAACTAATTCTCACTTTCTCTCTGTTTTTCATCCCGCCCCCTCTCTGTCTCTCAATCTCTGTCGCTCTCTGTCACTCTCTCTGTCTTATTCTCTTTATTTTTTTTCAAAATCATTCAGGCCGTGTGTAGGTATCATAACCGCCCCACCAGAGGACCAGTCCTGGTTCTGTGTGAAGTGTGCTGGCAAGAAGAAAGACAAAAAAACAAAAAAGAGGAAACGTAAAGCGCACTGATCATCATCATCTCTGTCTCTCTCTCTCTCTCTCTCTCTCTCTCTCTCTCCCTCTCTCCACGTCTCTTACTGTTTATACGTTAATGCCTTATTTCAGTTCCAGCTCCTTTTCCCTTCAGTTGTTTCAATTTGGATTTTGTTTTCTCCTCTCCTTTTAACTGAACACACAACTCATTTATGTATTTTTAAATGAAATTTGCAGAAGTCTATGTTAATTTTTTTATGTGGATAATCCTGCCCTACGTCTATACTGCTCTTTGTACGAGGCCAGCGCCTGTTCAGTAGGTGTGCGCGTGTGTGTATGTCGAGATGAAACGCCCCGATACATCCTCACTGATGTTTTTTTCAACCATACGCTGACTCATCCGAATCACAACACTGAAAAAGAAAAAAGAAGTCTGTACTATAATCTGCCTTTTTAAAATTGTTATTCTCATTTATTTAGATTGGAAGTGCAGTTTCCTTTTATTATGGATTCAATTAAAAGCTGTTTTTTCCACACTGTTGTCATTTGACCATATTGTATTTGCAATAATTGTCATATAAAATCAATTTATATTTTCTTTTATTTCCTAAGTGGTAATTAGTACACTTCCACTACATAGAACACACTTCTGCTTGTTTTAATGTACAGTTTCAGTGCTGAATTAACATTAAGAAATAGTGGCCGGTGCAAAGGTTACAGCACATTTTATTTATTTTTCCAATCTGTTAAACTGAGCAAATAAATAAAGTGTGCATTAAAATTTGCAGACAAATACCATATTTATTTTTGTTTTTTGTAGTGGATGTGTGAAATGATTTTCACGAAACAAATGGTTTTGTACCCGACTGTATGTGGGGAACCAAGGATAGAAGAATTTGCAAAGCATTTTTGTTATTATGCCTTTTATATGCAATAGCCAATCACCTTGCTTGCAACTACACTGAACTCTATCCTGAAGTATCTATTATGTGTGTGAGGCTATGCCGCTTTACTGGAAATGACATATTTCAGAGGTTTTGTTGATGATGCA
This sequence comes from Hemigrammopetersius urotaenia, assembly GCA_037974485.1. Taxonomy (NCBI): domain Eukaryota; kingdom Metazoa; phylum Chordata; class Actinopteri; order Characiformes; family Alestidae; genus Hemigrammopetersius; species Hemigrammopetersius urotaenia. The sequence continues at coordinate 25,752,756 of JBBPDC010000129.1, forward strand.
TCCTGGAGAAAAAGAAAGGGTTCGTAAACTTTTCCACATAGAATTACAGGGTTTATGTGCTAGGAACGAAACCCGCATTGGCCTTTAACTTATCTCCCCTGGAGTAAAATACCTCCCTTTGTGGCTGTGCCAGGGCCAATGTGTGTTTAAATTACATGCTGTACCTTTTAAGTGTTCCAGTCCACCTGATGCTCAACCTCTCCTATTTCCTTCACTATGTGACCAGTGATCACCACAGTGTGCCCGGGCCCAGTGCTGTTATCCGCACCGTAATACCTCATTAAATATCCCGAAGCTACCTGTCATTCCGGCTAATCGCACACAGATGCGAAGACCTAAATGAAACGGGCCCTTTAGTCGTAGACAGATCATTGCTGTATGATAGCAAGTATCAAAGAGAATTTTTTTTGCGTTGTTATTTGTTTCAAAGCACACAAGACTGGTTTCCCAGCAGAGGGTAGCAGTTTGCACCAAGATAAGAAATGTCTTCCACATGCAGACGGGCACCCAGCAATGCTCGTTAAGGGTGCTGGAGAGATATGACGTTCTCTGATCAGAGCTGTGGGGATTTTGGTGAAGGATAAACACATACACACTTCTTCTGAGGTCATACATTTGTTTTTGACTGCTTAATATGTTATATATGGGACTACCTGGATGTATTATATATTAGAAGTACTTTGTCTCACACAGACACAGCCTCTGCCTTTCACAGCACGCACACACTATAAGCTAGCAGCAGCGGACAGCAATGATCACAGTCGCCCGGGGACCAACTCTTTTTGCCAGTACCTTGGTCAAGGTCACTGACAGGAGTACTAATCCTAGCTTTTATGTCTTTGTGGTGGGAGGAAACCGGAGCACCCAGAGGAAACCCACACAGACACGGGGAGAACATACCAACTCCACACACAACGCAGCCTGGACTCCCCAGCCGGGAGCCAAACCCAGGCCTTTCTTATTGTAAGGCGATAGTCTTCATTGATGCAAAAGTTTATATATTAAAAATATACAATTTGTTATTAGTTTCTTGTCACTTGTCTGAACATCAGGAAGTGCCCAAACTCACATGCAACATATATGTAAGTGCATAAACAGTAAACATAGACATGAATAAAATGTATGCAAAATGCTTTCCCACATCTGGAAGCTTGTACTCTAATGGCTACTACTGTTTAGGACTATTCTCATCAGCTAAGGATTCCCTTCCAAACCCTTTACAGGTTAAATTCACCCCAGATGTTACAAGCTTACTTTGATTTATTTGTCATTTATATGATGTTCTAATACCAAATGTAAAAAGGTAACTGTTTATAATGAAAAGATGACTAACCAGTTGTCACCCACTTTATTCACCTCACTTCACTTCAGTATTTTGGAGTTTGGGGATAGGTGGCCTAATTTCAAATGAAAATTAAAAAAAAAGAAAAAAGGGTTGATTACCAAATAACCAAATGATTGAGGTTCTTGCACCTCACACATAAACATGCACACTGTCGCACACACCTCCTGCTACAGACTATTATTAATAGTCCAAGTCACCACACACACACTCTTTTACAAGCACATAGGCTACAGGGAAGTGTGTGTAAAATATCACATTATTTTTGTTGTTACTGTTATGTAATCAAGCCAGCATTAACACAATGTTGTTTCCAGTCTCCTTGGATTTGTCTTATAAAGCATGGTTTCTTGCTCCACCAGCTAACAGAATCTAATCCTGTATTTTCGGTCTAGTAACACTGATCAGTTTTCACTGGGGTATCACAGAGATGCTCTGTTCCTAACTTGCTAAAGCGCTCATCAAGGGATCATACATCGCTCTTGACCATTAGCTTATGACCAGTCAGGGCCTGATGGTGTGCATGTCTCTAGTTGTTTCTCTTGTGCTGTTTTTTTAGCTGAGAATACCAATCACACTAAATAAGAATGCAAAAGAATTGCTCCAGTAAACACTAATGTGGTGGCAGTGGTTTTGTCATACATGTTAAGCTTTCATCTGCACACGCATGAGGACTACTCATTCTAATTGTCTGAAACTGGGTTAACCGTCATGAAAATTTGAGTTGACCTGCATTTGTCAAGGCTCATGAAACTGATACTTAGTCAGTAACCATGTCTTAGCTGGTCTTGTTTCATGAGGTAGCAGAGGCTTTAAAACAGGAAACTCATAACAAATTGAAACAAAGATTGCTACAGTTACTCATTAGCTTGAATGGGACTGACTTGTGTAAGATTTGTAAAGCTTGTCCAACCTAGCAACAGTAGCTATGAAAAAAGCTGAGCAAAGTTAAGATTAGTTTATCCATGTACACTACCAGTCAAAAGTGCACACACTGAGATTTTCTAGATTTGTATGTTATTCACTTAATTTACTAACTACACTCAGTATTCTTTGCAAACGATTTTTTTATTAGTCAGATAATGTATTGTTTTTTTATTTTTCAATTTTGAATCACTGGGGCACAGATAAAAAATTAACAAGCTATTAAGTGACAGCCAATGGCGTGAAACAATTGAGTGCATTTAAAGTTAAAGGACGGTCTAGAATTTGACTCTGCATCACCACACAACCAGGTAATAGGATGTCACGGTTCTACATATTCTTTCCATGTTACATTTTGTTTTTTCATTTAGAATTGTTAACAACTTTCCAGTGCTCAACAAGAATCAAAATATTTGGTTTATGAAATAAAAGTAGTAAAAAGTAGTAAAAAAAAACCCCTGTGTGCAAAAACGTTTGACTTTTTTGCACTACATTTAAATCAGCCTTTTCATGATAACACATTCAACTCTAAAAGAGAGAGTTCAGTTCAGTTCAGTTCATGAAAACCTGAAAATGAAAGTCAGTGCGACGGAGGACAGTTCAATGTTTAGAAAGGTGTCAAGGTCCTCTGCACTGTTAGGGCAGAACACATGCACACAGGACTGCAGTGAAGCATGGACTTAATGGGAAAACAGGAGTCCAAATAAGTTAGTCTTGATGATATAATGCCAGTTTGTGGGTGTTTGCTTTTAGTCTTTATTAGCAGCACTCGTATTATTGACAAATGATTCCTTTAACCAGGGTTAACAATCTCATCTGAAATGGACAACTGTGGCAACCTTCAGACTTTTATGAGCTGTGCTCCTGCACAGCTGTAAAGAAATCTTGCAGTCAAATCAGCCATTTGCATTTAAGTTTGATGACCAGTGTTGAAACTTAGAGCCGCATCATTGAACACAATTGTTAGGGTCCCTTACATATCCTGTACATTTTCTGATTTGTCTGTATGCAGAATTGCTGGAGGTGAAAATGTTAACTCAGCGTATAGAGAGGGCCAGATTTTGGAATATATATATATATATAGTCCAAAATTTTAACCCTCTGTACACTATAAGACCCAACCTGACCTGCACAAAATTGCAAGAGAACTTGTTCCAGTGTGCTATAAATCTATGGCTCAAGATAATATCTTTCAAATTGTCAAAACAGCTGCAATTGCAGTTGCGGTGTGTGGGGATGGTACCTTGCTCAGGGTACCTAAGATGTGCTTGGGAATTAAGTAGTCTTGGGAACTTCCTGATCGCTGGGCAAACGTCCTAAACACTTGGCTACCAGCTGCCCCAGTGACAGGGCAGTGGGTTGTTAGTGTGTGCGTACTGCACAGAGTGTTCACAAACAGCAGAGCTGCCGGAATCAGTGTCACTGCTGTGCTCAGAACAGTCCACCTACCAAATTAACAATGAACTGGCCACTGAAAATTGAATAGTGGATACCAAATGTGCAGCATCAGTTTAACTATTATAAATCAGCTCAACATCTGGAAGGTAGAACAGGTTATGTAGTATATCATAGGTTTACAAAATATTTTTGCACACATTTAGGGTAAGCATATACCAATTATGCACATTTGTCCCCATTCTTTTCAGCAAAATTTATCGAGATCCACCTCCTCTCACTGTGTACCCAAGCACCTTCACTCCTGTTTAAGCCAAAGAATGATGATTCTTAGTAGCTTCTCATACCAGTCAATGTCTTGCTCTGATACATTTGAGGGATGGCCTGTTGTAGTGAAGGTCTGGTGCTGTTATGTATCAAACAGTGCTTAACAGGACATTTAAACTCACAAATGATGATCTTTTTAATGTTGGTAGACAAATAACTTCTTGTAGTGTTGTAATTATACTGGAGCAAACCTCTTTTTTTAATCTGTGCTTTGGAATGCTTATGTAGAGTCATGCTAACCAGTGCCTCCTGGGGTTGTTATCATTGAGAACCCCAAATATGGAAGACATTCAATGACCACTGCTCAGACAGGTCAGGAAGGGATCCAGCAGTGTTGTTTAGAAAAACAAATTTAAACGATTTCCATGTATTAATTTACATACATTCACAGGTATGTAAATTGTGTTTCTTAACAAACAGAGCTCACTGCCATAAATAAGCAGATGTGGTTTTCTCATATAATTACAAAAAAAAATGCTTTAAGACATGTTCAGTATGAGCTAGGCAATAACCACTAAGTTTTGACTAACATTTTGATTTCACTGGTTTTAAGTGTACAGCTGATTACTAAACACAGTTGAGTACCTTCTGGCCACTATTTCTAGTAGAATGGTCTATTCGGTGTAAACCACAGCAAACGCTTTTATTGGGTACTGTTAGAATAAGAGGTATACACTTTCTAGCCAGTTTACTTGCTAGAGTGCACAGGGTATGCCATCCTATAATTAAACTAACCTCTAACTCTCACCCTTGTTGGGTTCAAGTGATATTTTGTAACTCAGAATCATTTCTGCTCGACTTCAGCTGCAATGGATTTGTGGATAAAAGTTACTTTGTCCAAGCATGCCCTACCCAAGGGAAAAAACAGTGGGGAGGGGATTAAGGGATTTTTAGAGTCTGATCTTGTGCAGACACTGCTGTGCTTAGAAAATTACCTCTTTTTCCATGGAACTCTTGGATATTGTATTAATATGAATCTGCTGCGTGTTAAATACGGTGCACAGGTCATCAGTGAACAGGTCATCTAAGATAACACTGTTAAACAAGTTAATATACCACCAGGTGTTTTAGACCGTTTGGGAACATTATAATATAATATATCTTGTATGTCTAATGCAGTTTTACACACACTTGGCACTTTGGCAATTTCTCAAGCAGTGCATGAGGAGTCACCAGCTGCATATTTGCTTTTCCAGCAGACCTGAAGTTCCTTATCATGAATATTGTTACTGTCAGAACAAATATTTGCTTCTCCACTTTTGTAATTTTACATTTCTATATAATTGAAAGTACCGTCTGTCTCAGATACTGTAACAAACGATCACAGTGAGACCTTGTTTATTGTTGGTGAACACTTGGTGAAGGTGGTATTTTTTTAAATGTAGCATTTTTGGGAATAAATTAATGCAAAAATTAACAAAAAGAGTCTTAGTAAGTTGTTGGGCCACCATTAGCTACCTGAATAGCTTCTATGCGTCTGTGCTGGAAAGATGGAATATCACTCATCAGTCCAAAATCTCCTGTGGGTGTCTTACTTGGCAGAGATCTGATGACTGTGAAGAACATAGCATGTGGCCCATTTTTAGATATATACTGTATAAAAATATTTGTGTGCGTGTTTTTGTGGATGTGTTCATGCATTAAATATGTAAGAGAGATATGTGATATTAGTAAAAGCTTAACAGATTTAATTAAATTAAAAACTTAATATTGAATGACATTGGTAACGGGGTAAATAAAACAAACCATGGCAACCCCCACACTTCCCCGGATCCCTGATATGGTGTTTTCCACAAGACACCTATTTGAATATTCGAAAGCCGGCTATTCTCTTTTTAATTGCTTTAATTATCAAACTAGTTCAGGAGTTTGACAAATCTGTGAAAACGCCTTGCAGTCTCTTTCTCTCTTTTTCTTTTTCTTTTTCTCTCTGTCTCTCTCTCTCTCTTATTTAGGTTATCCTTTGAAAAAAAGTTTCAAAAACATCAGCGTTATCATGTCCTGGAAAAGATTTTTTGTTTATGGTGATGCCCTGAGCTTCGGTGTGTGTGTGTGTGTGTTTGTTTTTTTTGGAAGCACTGGGTGTGTTTCCGTGAGCTTCACCTGCAGCAGCTCTGTACTCCATGCTTTTTCCTTTATCAATAATTTTGAGCTTGAAAAGCAATTAGGGACAGACGGGGAGTGGGGAGAGTATGAATTTTAAAAACACACTTTATTGTTTTTTATTAAAATATTTGCTTATTTTAGAAGGGTTTTCCTTCTCTCTCTCTCTGCCTAGAGCCTCATCTGCAATTAGAACAGAGAGATAGAGAAAGAGAGAGAGACACAGAGAGAGAGAGAGAGTGAGTGAAAGAGACATAGCAATAGTTTCAACACTGCTGTGCGCCTATGCAAGAGATTATGTAGGATACCATGAGACACACAGATGCGTATGCATTATAATTATGGTGTTCTTATTATTGTTAATAATAAGAACAATACTACTACCACTACTACTACTAATAATAATATTTGAGCAGTTTAACTCATAAAGCTTCGCTGTAAACCCACACTTCGACACACACTTAAGCAGAAGATTCAGATAATGTTATTAAAGTGTACCGTGTTCCGTTTTATTGCGATTTTACACGTATAATTTGCATAAATGAATGAAGAAAGGAAAGAAAGTGGAAATGAAAAAGTGAATTCATAAATGCTTATATCATACAATATACACACACAAACACAATACAATATATATATATGTCCACGAGTATATATGTAGTTCACTCAATAAATAAGTATATAATAAAATAAATAAATAGGGGTAATGATTGCGTGTAACCGTAAACTGCAGGTAAATACCCACCCCTAACCCACCCCCTCTCCTCCGGCCGAGTCTCGCGGCGCCGCTCGCAACCGGAGCCTCTTCATTCTCCCGTCATGCAGCGGTCATACAATATGCAGCAGTGAGAGAGAGAGAGAGAGAGAGAGAGAGAGAGAGAGAGAGAGAGAGAGAGAGAGAGAGAGAGAAAGAGAGAAAGAGAG
>JBBPDC010000129.1:25779895-25791595 GCA_037974485.1 Hemigrammopetersius urotaenia
ACACACACACACACACACACACACACACACACACACACACACACACACACACACACACACACACACACACAAGAGCAGGCAGATTTGTTCTATAATGAAGCTCCATTACATATGATCAGTATGCCCTTGCACCCTATGAAATATAAAACCCTCTTAGAGAGGAATTCTGATGGATCTTCCCCATTCATCCAAAACCCACTGTAAAACATACACCAGTTCCATCTTCCTGTATGCAAAGCAGCCGTTAATATTCTGACAAAAATCAGCTATCAGAGTACAAGATCAGTATAATAAAAGCACATTTAAATTACCCAAAATAACTTTAACCGTTTTTTAATTGCAGACATATTATTAAGTTAATTCAAAGGTTTGTTACTCTACTTTGAATTACTACATACATTTTATTCATTGTAAAATAATTACTATTTATTATTATTTATGGTCTTATTATGAATTATTCAGTAACTAATAAGAGTTATTCAATAACTACTTATTCAAATTATTCAGAATCTGCTATGGATAATTGAATAATGCAGTAAGCACAATGAATTAATGAATGTGTGAGTTCTGAGGTTTTGAAAGTGAGTGATTGAATATTTGACCTACATACAGACCCCAGTTAATATTTTAGTTTTCGTTACTTTTACGTGATGTGTGCATTTACCACAGGACATATATATATATGCATGATAATTCAGCATGAGAGCAAAAATTTGTTTCAGAGAATAAAAGTCAAACCAATAATTGTAGTCATAACTGCTCTTGGGTGTAAGAGGTGTTTCAGTGATTCTATCTTATCTATTATGACACTACATGTTGTATGAAGTATTGTAATGGAAGTGATCAGCTCAATTTCAGATGTTTATTATTGTATGCCCTTTTAATTCACCATCCTCTGATAGAATTACATTAACGTGTCCTGTTTCCAATCCCATTCTTTGCTTTTTTCTCACAGATTAACCGACCACTCACCATGAAGAAGGAGGGCATCCAGACTCGGAACAGGAAGATGTCCAGCAAGTCCAAGAAGAGCAAAAAGTCGCAGGACAGCATGGAGGACTTCTCCAAGAGCCTGATGGAGAAGAGCAGCTCCTTTAGCCCGGCCGCTCTGTCACGTCACATGACCTCCTTTCCGCCCTTCTCGCACTCCGGCCACATGCTGACCACACCCACCCCCATGCACCCTTCCTCTAGCTTACCTTTTGCCCCCCACCACCCCTCTAGTATGGTCACCGCTATGGGTTAGACCGCTCCTGCTACCTCTAGACCACCCTGACCATGACCTTTGACCTCAGCACGGTCAGCCTGAACCCCTTGACCTTTGACCCCTTTGACCTTTGAACCTTCTCTCTCTCTCCTCAAACATGGCCCACAGACGACTGCTGGAGATTTGTCTCCCCGCCTCCCCCCCAAAAAACATTTGTATTCGTTGATCCCCTCTCACCTTCACCATCATTTGAGAGAGAGAGAGAGAGATAGACAGAAAGAAAGAGAGAGAGACTTTCTTCACCCTCCGCTCAGTGTGACTCCTAGTGTTCGTGTACAGATGCCCCTATATCCTCACGGACACTCTCGAAGGTGAAATCATCAAGAGCGCCATCAGAAAAAAACATATTTCTTCATTTGTCTATCCATCCATCCATCCATCCATCCATCCCACACCCATCTTCCTCTTTTTTTTTGAAGCAAGAACTCTGAGCTGTGAAAGACACGGAGGAGACGGACTCTGCATATATTTGTACAAATTGTATGAAAGACAGTACATTTAATGAAGACTTTTTAAACAAGTTATGAAAAGAGAGAGGGGAGGGTGGAACATACAAGGATAAAAAAAGAAAATGAAAAAGAAAAAGAAAAAAGAAACGCCCATGGGCAGCTAATGACGAGAAGGGTACGACTCAAACCTGGAGGACGTGAAGATAAGATGAAGAAAGAAGGCAGAGAATGCTTCACATAGAGTGATAGAAGGAGAAAGAGGCAGAAAGGGCGAAAGATAATGGGACTGAGTGAGAGGGAAAATAGAAACATGGAAAATTCAGGAAAGTACAGGCTGGGTTGGTTTGCCTGTTAGAAACAGTGTGTAATGCATTAATGTGGTCAGGTGTGTTCCTCTGACTACCAGCTACTCTTTTGGATGTGTTATAGGTCTTGGGCAATTGGTTTGTGTTCAAAGTCATGTACACACACACACACAAACACACACACACACACACACACACACACACACACACATATACATAATCTTCACAAGTACACATCTTCCCATACACGCACACTCACACACATACACACAAACACACACACAAACACATACACACTGAATAACTCTGTTCACCTGAAAGACTTTTCTTCCGGCCCAGGTTATATGCATTGTGAAAAAAAGTTCCTGTATTTGTTATTTGTATGTATAATTCAGAGTACCAAAAATACGAAAGAAACAAAGATGTAGAATTATTTCTTTATGTAATGCAGACTGAATGGTTGTACAAATTTAATAATCACTAGTGTAAAAAAAACAACAGACTTGCTTTTTGTTGCGTAATTTTTTTCCCTCTTTGAAAATAATAAACTAGTTTAATCTCTGTTGACATCATATGTGAGCAGAATGAAGTGGTCTTTATTTTTGCCTTTTTTGTGTTTGTGCATGTGTACGGGTGTGAGTGTATTCTGCGGCTACAAATGTGTGATATTTGTCACGAGGCCTCCCTGGCCTTTGGGCTTCACCTCTAGATTTACCAAAGCTGGCCAGCCGCATGTTAACAGGAAGTACTGAAATAAAGTGAGGCTTACTAGAGGCATGTAGCTTTACTCAGACACTCCCAGACATCCACATCACCCACAGCTCACACATCTAGCTACATGACACCCTCCACACCAAAACGTTCTGCAGTGGGATTTCAGGGCAAGATTGAAGGCTGACAATTAAAACACAGTTGTGCGGCCTTTAAGTTAGCACCATAGCAGCTCTGAGGATGCTAACATATAAGGCCTTTGTGACAAAGTAAAAGCTTTTCATTAAGACCATTGACCATTGGTTCTCAACCAGCCCCCCCCTGTCCTGCATATTTTAATGCTTCTCTGCTCATATGCATCCACTTCAACACATACAAGGCTTGTTAGTTAGTGGATTAGTTGAAACAGTTGTGTTTATAACATGAAAACCTTGTACAGAACAGGAGGATCTACAGAACCAGGGCTGGAGATCACAAAAATATAATCAGAGGTTTTCCAAGAACTACTGGAATATAAACATTTATAGTACTTTCTTGTCAAGTTAGCTCCCACAACTCTTCAAGTAAGAATGCACTCTTATGTTTGTTGTTACTGACTAACATTAGGGATGCCTATTTGCCCATAGGTGACTGCTCCATACATTGCATCCAGTATGTATGTTTTTCATTTGTATTTATATTACTGATAACAAACATTTAATCCTTATGTTCCATATGTTCCTTTACGTTGTGCAGTCATGTATAAATTCCCCAAGGCTTACCAAACAAAGGCTTGCCGGGCTTTCAAATCAGTAACATTTTGAACTTACTATAACGACTGAAGTCACACTGGTGGTCTACACCACTTTCGTGTGACACGGTACAAGAATCTATACGCTACATGCCTACTTGACACTGTAACACCAAAGGAATGGCAGTTAATGGCAATACGGCTATGCAGTGGCTAATGTAGCTTATCTAAAACCAGGTTGAAATTGGTTGTACACAAAGAGGAAACATTTTTTCCCTAGTGACTTTGATCAGTGGATCATCATGAGGTCATGGGGTCATTGCAGGCTGTTCCATTGCAAGTGGCCATAGTCTTCAGTCCACTAACTTTTATGGGTCGTAACAAGAAGTCTGCCGGGGGCCATTGGTTTGATTATAAAACACTCGCTACATGGGAGAATGGTTCAATTAACCACATGACAAGCCGAAAAAGAAATACCCTGCCTTCAACTGGTTTGTTCAAACTTGTCAATTTAAATGAAGCTAGGTGAAACTCGGCTGTACAAAGTGCATAGTGGTATTAAGAAGAATGTTTTATGTATTAGTCATGTTGCTTTGGGAACAAAGTTGCGGCTTCTGTGTATTTGCATGGTAGTGGCAGGAATAGGGTGGACTAACTTCAGTCATTCGACACAGAAGAGAAAGAGGAACTGTTTCCAGAACACAGCATGGTCAACTGTCTTTGAACCCACAGGTACAGATACACACACATATTTGTTTTTATGCAAGGTCAAGATGTGGGGTAAAACTTATGCCACATACACTACTGGTCAAAAGTTTTAAAACACCCCAGTATTTCAAGCTATTTTTTATTGAAATTGAAACAGTTCAAGTCCAATGAATAGCATGAAATAGTACATAGCATGAAATACCTTAAAAAAAGGTATTTTTTTAAGGTAAATCATTCTGTAGCGCCATACAGGACCCTCTGATATGTGCCTGGTTGGTTGGGTTCATCCTACAGCAAGATTGTGACCCAAAACATAAGCCCAAGCTCTGCCAAAACCACCTTTAAAAAAAAGAACAAGATGGAGAACTGGAGAACATGGAATGGCCAGACGTCTCCAGACTCAAACCCCATCTAGCTGCATGTGGATGAACTGGACAGAAGAGTAAAAGCAAAGCAACCTATATATAAGTATCTATATGTAATAATAATGTACCCGTTATGTGTATATCTTTACATTGTGAACATTTTATAATGCATGAACCAATATATATTATGTTTTATCAAAGAAAATGTTAAAGTTTTTGCCTGCTGTACAGTTACCATTTATGCTCCTGAGACCCATCCCATTATTGTAGTGGACATGTTGTTTACCTGTATCTTCTTTAAGTATTTGGAGTACCCCATCAAACCCTATAGTATCCTGTAGAGGACACCCTGGGCTTTCCAGTGATGTGTCATGTGATGGGTTTGCATGCTGGGAACAAGGACTGCATCAGTAAGACATACATTAAGTGCACCAAGATGTTCCTCTGCATAACCAAAAAGAAACCATGCTTCCAGGACTAACACAGCTAAACTATCCAAAGGATGTTCTTTGACTTATAATTCACAGTTGAATTAAACACGTGTTTTGTTGTCCTTGGAAGCAACAAGCAACAGAAGAGTGATACAGAATTTTATTGTTTTGATCAAACTGAATGTGTTCTTGGGTTAATATCACTTTTTTCATTTTCTAAATTCAGTTCTATTTTCACACGGAAATCGTCCTGTTGCCCTCTACAGTGGACATGCTGGGAAATTAAAATAAAATAAAATATATATTTGTCACGTCCGGGGCATAGCCTCGAGGCACGGATGAGAACTCAGACACGAGACCCATGCTGATAAGTTTATTAACAAAAAGTCAAACAGAAACAGACACGTGGGCTGCTAGAAAACTGGAACGTGAAACGGGAACAAGGCAAGGCATAAACGCCATAAAAAGAGCCGATGGACTCATGCTTGAGTGTCACACAAAGAGAACTTAAATACAAAGCATAATCAGGGGGCAAAACACAGACAAGTGGTAACCAAGGACATGTGACACAAGCAGAACAAAACATGACGCCAAAATAAAGGTCCCAGAACACAGAACAGAAGAGAGCAAAGAACAGAACTAAAACACAACAGAAAAGCAGTGGTCCTCAACGGCCACTGACCGAACCGTGACAATATTAAAAGAAATTATGTTTTTCTTTGGTTCTCAGGAGGCTATACATGGAGATACATGTATTATATTACTGTTGTTAGAACAATTGCTTAATCCTAAATCTCATCCTACTCTTAACCTCAGTGACCAAGACGTAAAGGCTTTGCTCTTATTGTCCTAAAAAAATGACAAGAACAAACAGACATCCATATGCACACAATAAGGGAGAGACAGAGAAAGAGAGAAGAGTAAGAGGGAGAGAAAGAGTGAGAGAGAAGTAGGCCCCAGGCAAGAGCGTCCAAAAAAGATTCATCGAAAAACTGATGCAGAAAATAAAATCCTGACTGGAGGGTTCAGAAACATCGGCAACAGCAGTAAAGCTGAGCGAGGGTGGGGGAAAAAACGTGCCTGCATTATTAACAGACATAGGTCACACAGAAAAAAAAAATCGACACAAGGTCAGCACAACTCAGCCTTCAAGGACCTAACACTTTTCATAGTGCCATCACTCTGTCGACACCTTGCAGCTCAAATGTGGCAACTTTAGATGAGAAAGAAAATAGAAAAAAAAACGTACATAACCTTTAATGTAAGTTTATGTGATGAGGTTTTGTTGATGATTTTTGTTGCTCCGTTCATCATGAAATGTTAAGGGCAACTACTGTGAATGTCACACACTCACTTGCAAAAATAGCATTAAAGCAAACAATGTTATTAAAAAGATGCATTTGTATGACTAAGGACCAGTTCTTGCTTACAGTGATTTTGTCCTGGATTGTGTATGTTAATTGATGATGCTCCTATAACACAAATGTATCACTTGCCTCCAATCTGCGTCCAGGATTATCCAGTATGACAAATCACTACTGGAGCTGGTAGCTAACTTAGGTTGTGTTAACTCTGAGATTAAGTATGTTGGTATATTACTCTTCAATAGAAAAAAATCTTTGAAGACATTTATTGCTGTAGCCACACAATCAGAAGTTGTTTCCTGACAATGTATACATGGACCTTTTAGCAAGAAAAAAAAACATCAGTAAACTGAGGTCAAGCTGCAAACCTTTGAAGGTACATTTGTGCAAGTTTACCATAGAGAAAAGAAATGGACCCTTATTGTAGCTCTGTTATACAGACAATAGCACATAAGCGTCTCTTGCAAACTGTACGGCTAGACTATTAAACAAAGGGAAGTTTGTGCGCACACTTGTAAATGGACTGCAAGTGGAAGTCTGAAAGGGAAGTCAGTTCAAACAGTCAAATCAAGTAAGGAAGATTCCTTAATGTGCTAAGTGACCTGAAAGCTTTTGTGTGGCGGCCATTAAGAGCTGTTTGGGTTCCTCATTACATCAAGGAAAGAAGCGTTATTGTTATGGATGGTGAAATTCATGTTCCATGAGTCACAGCTGCTGCAATGTTTATAAATATGACGTGCATGTTAAGGTTTGCCAAAATTAATTAGCCAGAGGAATCACAAAAAGGGCTATTTCATGGAGGCTCTGACTGTTTTGTTGAAGGAATTGCTCAAAGAGCCTCATCAGTGGTGAGAATGAAATATTTTTATTATTGGGAGCAACAGTGTGCTGACTATTTTTATGAGCTCCTTTTGGTCTGTATACATATCTTCTGTACCATTTCACTGATTGGTACCTGTTATAAATCATAGTTGTCCATAGAACACTTACAGTGACTTTACTTCCAATGAAAGCCAGTGTAATGTACTTTTGTTTCAAGCAATGTTGGAGCAACAGTTTGTTTTAAAAGATGCAAGAGCTTAAGAGCTATTAAGATCTATTAAATACAACTTCAAATGCATTTACTAAATACAACCTTTCACCTAAAGCTAACCCTAATCCTAACTTTAACCTCCATCCAATAGCTAAACATTGCCCTTACCCTGATCCAAACCTTAACCCTGGCCCAGATCAACTCTTGCAAAAGTTTATATTGCAAATCTGTAGAAACATTTTTTTTTCTTTCATAGTTCTCTTCACACCTCTGTTTGGTTGCAGAGTGACAGATTTTCTGTGCCAAATTTCCAATGAAATCAGCATGATTACAGAATTATTGCAAAGACGGAAACCTCTTTCAACAAATACAGCTGATTAAAGTAAGTGTAAAGTGATGCATTTTTCTTATTTTGTGCATTTTTGCCAGTGAAATCCATGATATCCCTCACTGAAGGCTGTACCATCAAAATCCTGTTGGTTGTGCGTTTTAAGCAAGTAACACAGTGCAATCTGACATAACCAAGTGAGCATATAGTACAGTCCAAGGCTGGGAAGCGACACTAACTCTATAGAAGCAATAATGCAATTTTTGGTAACACTTCACAAATAGGGATTTCATAACACATGCATAAGCACAGAATAATGTGTTAATATAACAATAGTTGAACATTCATACACATATACCATTTATATTTATATTACATAAAACATTTAATCACATAAGCCAGTAATTATTAGATGGCATATTATGTTTTAAGAATAAAGAAGATTGTTTTGACTTAATCTAGTGTTGAATCTAACTCCTTAATCTAGTGTTGAATATTTGCCCTGTTTATATGACTGTTATGAGGCATCATTCCAAAGTAAAGGAAATTCGAACCCAGAGGCCTAGTTAGAATCACTATAAATCCATTCCATGAGAATTTTGATGATCTCTCACATATACATTCCCATCCAAAAATGTTGTACTTGATTTAAAGTGGAAACACCCGTTGTAAAATATTACTCCAGTCTAGCTCTCGGACTGAACAGCAAATATATTCATACATTTGAAAAAAAAACCCTCTTTGTTCTTCTAGCTAGTCATTTAAGTAGAACATAGCGGATTATGTGTAGTCTATTTGTAGTAGAAAGTACACACATAGCAAATATTAACTGTGTCAGTGGTTACTGTGGGCCACACCAGGTAACTCATGTGGGTCTTCATCAAACCTCCATCATACAACCATTTTAAGTAAATGCATGTGTGCATAAACCCAGTTGACCAAGCAAACCCACGTTGGGTCTTTACATATAAACAGTTGTCCATATAACCACAACCACAAGCCTCTTCTAAATAAACCATAGTCTGGTGACCCACAACATCCAAAAAAAGTTTCTTCATTTACTGCCCATGTCCCAAGCCACTCCTACACCAAAACAGATTCCAAGTAGCTGATTCTTAATAAGCTGATCTGTCCAAGCTCTTCTGTATGTGATGTTGGACAAGGCCGGGTTGGAACAACAACAATGAATTTGGCACCACCATCCTAATGCTAGTTTACATAAACCTACACCTGATCTGCTCTTACAGAGTGACTGTTCACACGCTTACAAAATAAATCTCTTTTGAAATAAATTACACACTCTAGCAACTTTTGAAAACTTCTGAAAAGTTTCAAGTTATAGTTTGCCCCTACAAAAAACAAACAAACTTGAAAACAGTTCAAATTTACTTTGTGTGGTTGTTGAAATGTTCCCGATTCTGTGTGTGTCCCTGTTAGGACAGTCCTTCTAATCAATAATCCCAATGCTCTCCACTGGGAATAACAGAAACCAATGCTGCAGATCAAATGATAGGGGAAAAATCAAAACACACATAAAACACCTATAATTGATGACAATTACAAGACTCATCATTTCAACTTTCCAAATCATTTATTTGCCTTTTAAATAACTCCTGGAAGCATCTCAAGTCCCAGCAGAAGATTTATTGCCAGGTATTTTAATAAGGCTAAGGTGCATGAAGGCACACGTTTGGGGCTTTTAAAATGAAGAGTTGTGTGGGATGTAGGTGGTAATGTATGCATAGCTTTAAAGGGGAACCTATGTGAACCCATTTTACTCAAAGTGTTGTTCCTACACTCCAAACTGAGCAGTTATCAGTGCCCCATCTGTTTTGGGGGAGTTCTAAGTGGCATGTGAGAGCCTTTCGCCACTTGAGAAATGCAGTGTTGGCCATTGTCTTCTTAACAATCGTAAATCTTTAGCATAATCTGCTGTCACAACAGTAAAGATAACAGATAATAATCTCTCACTCTTTTCTCTTTCTCTCTTTCTGTAGGGCTCGTGGAACCTACAGAGCTTGGCAGAGAATGTGTCTGCATACCCACACCCACATACACAGGCACGCATAGACATTAGGTTTGGTCTGTTATGTCATCCAAAAAACTTACTGCATTGCTCATATTAATACTATTAATCTTCATTAAAATCAACTAATTGACTACATAAATTACCAATCAAGATGATTAAAAATGAGAAAAATATTGAAAATGACAGTAATCCACAAGAATCCCTTTATTTCATTAATCACTATATCTAATGGTTTACAAATAAACACACTTTTAACTGCAAAGAAGATTTAATCCACACACATGTCCACCAAAATAACATATTATTGCTAAAACCTAATCCTTTTTTATGCACTGCTTGTCATAGTGTGACCAACTGTCTTTTACACTGTTTATAAAATTTTCACAATGAGTAAAATGGTGTATTATTAATTTACATTAAAGCATGTTTTTTTGCTGAGGTCCACATAAGATTGTTGTTTATGTGTAAGAAGCATTAATATTTCTTTATTTTACATGACCATTTCAATACCCCTTAGAATTAAATAGACCATTTTTGTCCCTGTCCCTTTAAGATTAACAAATGTAAGGCTAAAGAGCTAAGTATATGTTTAATATATGTGTCACGTATGTGTTGGCTTTTGTGGTATCATGAGAAAGCTGCAAACATACTTATCATTTAGTATTAAGTGAGCAGATGTGACTGCTTCTATCACAGCTGGGAAGGCCTTGTTTAAAACCATAGCACTGAGATTCTGTGTGTGTCTGTGTGTATGTGTATGTATGTGTGTATGTATGTGTGTGTGTGTGTGTGTGTGTGTGTATGTGTGTTTTACACTGTGACACGTTTTATCAGTTTACCTGGAGAAGAGAAGGGACGTAGTCACTGTGGTAGATAACCAAATGCACACAGATTTGTGAGCACACAGATGCTGCTGAGTATGCTGTTCGCTGAGTAATATGCACTGACACCTCACACTTTAAGCATAAAATCTAAAACTTTTTTGCACTTTTTCCCTATTGCACTCCCCTCCACCCCCCCACCCCCCCAATTTCAATGTACACACAAAGTTCAGCAGTTCACTCTAAGCAAAGCAGAGAGAGAGGGGTGTTCAGGTACATGACAGAAGGGACAGATAGAGTGAATGATGAGGACAGAGAGAGAGAAAGAGAGAGAGAGAGATGGGGGAGGGTGTTTCAGGCTTTTAGTGAAACAGTGAAACAGAGAACACTGTCTTCTGGAGGGACTGACGATGATTAATAGGGCAAAGTGAGGAAGGTGTGCATGAGTTAGAGGGGAGGGGATGAGAAGAAAACTGGGGAAAATACGAAATGAATAAAGAATGGGATAGAGGTAGAAAAAAATCAGAATGGAAAGAATAAAAAGACAGGGAGAGAGAGAACGACGAAACAAAGAAAAAGTACAAGTAAGGAGATAGGAAGAGAATAGAGGGGAAGTAGAAAATGAGCTGTAGAGAGAAAGAGGGATGATGAAGAAGAGAGAAATAAAGAAATAATCAGAGAGAGAGAGATAGCTCTTACTTTTACTTAATTTTGATGCAGACTGAAGGAAAAAGCTGTGCTTATTCTGATGTTTGTGTAACAGACTCAAGCCCTCAGGCATAACTGACTGCCTCCAACATTCATCTGTTTTGCATAGCCTACGGAAAAAAGATGTACTTTCTGTCTGTCCATCTGTCCTTTATCTCTTCTCTTCTGTTCTCTTCTCTTCTCCTCTCTTCTGCTCTCTTCTCTTCTTTTTCATCTCTTCCCTTCTTTTTCATCTCCTCTTTTTCGTATCTCTTCTCTCTCTTCCGTCTCACCTGAATGATGCTTATAAACTGCTTAGACAGGTGTTGATGTTGGTTACACCTCTAGCTTTAGCTTTTGGCTTCTTGATCACACACACACACGCTCACTCACTGACTCTCTCTCTCTCTCTCTCTCTCTCTCACACACACACACACACACACACACACACACACACACACACACACACACA
>JBBPDC010000129.1:25860445-25875144 GCA_037974485.1 Hemigrammopetersius urotaenia
ATCTATCTATCTATCTATCTATCTATCTATCTATCTATCTGTCTATCTATCTATCTATCTATCTATCTATCTATCTAATATTTAGACACTAAATGTTTTTTTTCTCAATAAACAATATAAATGTAGATATAAAGCAAGAAACCATTTTGTGTACTGTGTACCTCCCCTCTGCCTGTTGATATATAGGAGCAATAAAAACAAATATTTTTTTTATTGTCACAGATGGAAATTTGGTACCACTTTATCCTAAATGTCACTTTTTATTTTAACACATTAACAATACATGTAATAACAATGTAACTACCATTGATAGATTCGCTGTTTAGTACAGCTTATGTGGTTACATAATAACATACACAAATTGTGTATAAAAGTGTCTTACTGTAATTACATAAGTAAACACTGTAGTTTATACATGTAAAACAGTAGAGTGAGTACATTGCCAGTAGTTACATTGTTATTGCATACATGTGTTACTACACAGTTATTACAGACACTACATGAGATTTTCTTTGATTTGATTTGATTTACGTGTGTGTGTGTGTGTGTGTGTGTGTTTGTGTGTTTGTGTTTGTGTGTTCCTTGTAAATATGAACATTACAGCCACTTTGCTGATCTTAATGGTAATTGAATGTGAATTTAATGGCAAGTTTCATATGTACAATGATATATGACCCTGCAAGGATACAGGCTGCTAATCACTAAACAAATGCCCACACACATGCAAGGTATAGATGCACCCAATCTGTTTAGAACCCATGAATTCTCATGGGTGTTACGTGTTTAGTTAAGCACATGGGACCAACTGTTGAAATGGAGTGTGTCAGTCTGTGCTATGTGTGCAGGTGTGTGTGTGTGACTGGTGTGTTAGAATGTTTATGACAGGATTTCTAGCTGATTTCAATCTATTGATCTTTTGGCACCATTAGTCTAAATGGCCGATCTGAAACAGCTCTCATGAAGGAAAAACCTGTCACGCTCTGATGATGTCATAAAACTCTTAACTGATCTTTATCACTGGGTTTATTTCAGCCACTGCACTCCCTGTGTGTGTGTGTGTGTGTGTGTGTGTGTGTGTAAGAGAGAGAGAGAGAGAGAGAGAGAGAGAGAGAGAGAGAGAATTCGATACTGTCATTGTTACGAGATGCTGTCTGTGTTGATATCCAGCATTAGAGCAGATACTGGATGGAACTCCATGATTAAACTATCTTACACCTCAGGAAGAATTACCAAAGCAACTACACACAAAATGCAGCTGGAAAATGTAGTGTCTGCACTTGTGTGTGTGTGTGAGTGTGTGTGTGTGTGTGTGTGAGTGATGCTGGTTCAGGTGTTGGTTGCTGGGGTTAGTTTAAGGTTAAGGTTATGTTATTAAAGTTACAGTTAGGTTTAGATTTTAGTGTAGGTTACAGAGGCTGGGATTAGGTTTAGGCTTGGGTTACATTTAGGCATAGGATTCTGTAGGTTTAAGTGTGATTAAGGTTAAGGTTGGATATAGATTACTGAGGTTATGATTAGGTTTAACTGTAAATTACTGAGATTTAGACTCGGTTTAGATTTAGGTTACTAAGGTTAAGATTTGGTTTATGTGGAGGTTACTGGGGTTAAGATTAGATTTAAGTTTTGTTGACGGTAACAAAACTTTTGGTAAGGGTTGGGTGTAGGTTATAATGGGTAAGGTTAGGATTAGGATACTGAGATTAAGGCTAAGGTTAGGTGCAAGTGTAAATTACTCAGGATTGAGGATTAGGTTTAGAAAAGGTTAGTGAGGTTAGGGTTTGGTGTAAAGGTAGAGTTAGGTTTAATTGTAGGTGTAGTATCACTTCCAGTGGAAGGTTTGATGTATATCGCTTTGTGTTACTCGGGCTTGTTCCATGTTTGACTTTGTATTTCTATAGATGTAGAGTTTGAGGAGAAATGTAGACTATGTAGGCATTGCGATTATTTACTTACACATTAAACATATGGGATTGTGTGATTCTATATGTCTACAATATCTCACATTATGTGTGTTATCTTTTTTTGTTTTGCTGTGTTATCAGAGTGTATTTGTGATTGAAGCCCTCAGCATCTCTGTGATAAAGCGTTAGCCCATCTCATTACAATCCTGCAAACAAACCCCCATCTCTCGCTTTTCTGCCAAAGACGGCATGGAGCGAAAAACAAAGGACGACATGGCAATTGCAGGAACTAATGATGTCATTTTAGCACTTAATCCATTGTTACACTTTAAGCTATCGCTTTTCAAAATGTGTGGTTGTGTACCTGTATAGATACATGTATACATGTATAAGTACATATATGTACATCACATTATGAATGCTGCTTTTACAAAGACCTTGTAATGCCATTTATGCCATTTTTTTAAATCCTCACCTAACTTGTGCCTTGTACCTTGTATCAACACTTTTTCTCCCATTTTATGATGCATGAAAACATATAACGCTAATACTTACACCTTTGCATTGTGTGATCAACTCTTTCATAAATGTGTAGCTACAAATGAACAATATATGCAAGAACATTGTAACTACCAAAAATCTTTACAATATGACATTGTTCATAGAGAGTTTAAATTAGTTTTTCTTTCCCCATAAAGATACATTTTAAGATATGAGTTATTATGACAGTGATGACATCATAATGAATGGGCTACAAAAATAACTGAAACCTTATAACGGATATGCTGTTTTCACTATTTCGCTATAACTGCCTATTATACTGAGTGAACAGTTTGACATGAAAATACTGGCAGAGATGATCTCAAATAAGATCTCATTATGTTAACAAGTTATGAACGTATTTTCCTTCTTCCTATAAAGAGACTATTTCAAGTTGTGTTACAACGATGACATCATAATGCATGTCCTATATAGCAAAAGCCCTTTGTCTTCGTTTCCTTTCGTGCTGCCTTTCTGGCACTCCCGTCTTCCGGGGCTTGCTGGTTTGTGTGCATGCGTTTATGTGTGTGCGTATGATATGTTTACCAAATACCTGTTTATAATGCAGCGGAGTGGGGTGTGTGTTGGCTGGTCTCGCTGGTAAATGGCGGGTATTATTTGTCAGGCTGGCAGTGTCTGGAGGCTGCTCGGAGCAGATACAAGGAGGCAACTGATAAGAGGAGCATCAGAAGGCCAGTTAATTGCCTGCAGACTGCGGGTAGCAGGGGGAATATTTAAAATCTATCGGATTAAAGACAGATTAAACACAACCCAGGCGCAGGACCCAATGGCGCTGAAAGATTGCAATCGGCAAGGGTAATGGTGGAGAAGAAGGAGGGAGAAGAAGAGAGAGAGAGAGAGAGAGACAGAGAGAGAGAGAGAGAGAGAGAGAGAGAGAGAGAGAGATGAAAAAAAAGAAAAGCAGAATGAGGCAGAGAAGAGGGAGAGAAAGAAGATAGGAAATTTAGATCGGCAGCTAATGCTCAGGGTTTTCCATCTTGTAAGCACGATTCATCTACGTGTAAGCCATTCTCTCTCTCTCTCACACTCTCTCTCGATGTCTCTCTCACTGTTTCTCTGTCTCTCTCTCTCTCCCTTTTCTTTTTTTTCACAGGCCTGCATTGGCCTGCTTATCGGTCGATCATTGAATTAAAACGGCTCTTCCCCTTGGAGGATTAAACAGCTTGATTGAAGCCTGTATGAAAACTAGCTAATAAGTAGGAAATGTCATAGGGGGCACTTTCTGCGTAGAAAAGGGAAAAAAACTGTGTACTTTTCATAACGCTGACGGCAGAAGGGTGTGGATTGGAACGGTAAGGGTAGAGGGGTGGTTTTAGGGGGTTTTAGGGGTGATGAGGTGGCTATGGCAGGTGTCACATTGAGCTTGAGGTATAGTAGGATGCTGGAGAATCATGGTGGGTAAAGAAAGAGCGAGGGAGGGAATGCTTGTTTTGTGGAAAGAAAGACTTCCTTTTGTATTCCATTGGAGCTGTGAAAATCAGAAACAATAGTGAGGGCAAGAGGGGCGGATGGATTCTCTTTTTACCCCCTCTCTAAAAAAACATGGGGACTAAAGGGGAATTCTATTGATTACCATTTCTGCATAATGAAATAGTTCCAATGTAAACAATTGTTCCAATGGTCCAATGGTCCCAGCATTAATGACTTAAAGCTACCTCACAGAATGTCATTACATTTAAATGTTACAAATCTGCTATCAGATGCCAGAGACAATGGTTTGCAATAGTTTTGAGATAGATTTGGACTTAAACATATCAGTTTTAATTCACATTCATTATGGTACGGTACATGCAAAGTGTTTTAAGACAAAACAGACCCCAAAGACAATTTTCTTATTTTACATTTTCTACAAGTCATTATTAACATCACAAAGTTTACCTGATTTTAGGTATAAAATAAAATAATTTGTCCCTCAGTGCTTCTTACAGGATAACTTTACATAGCACTAATATGTGAAAGAGAGAGATGGGCATGGGTGGAGTGAGATAAAAGATATAAGATGAAGAGAAAATGCGAGAATAGTGAGAGAAGGACGAATAGAGAGACAGAACTTGAAAAGATGGGATAAAAAGAGATAAAACTGTGGGACAGTGATAGAGCGGGGTGGAGAGTAAAAGGATAAGGATTGAGAGAAAGAGACTCAAATGGAGAGAGAGAGCACGAGAGAGAGAGAGAGAGAGAGAGAGAGAGAGAGAGAGAGAGAGAGAGAGAGAGAGAGAGAGAGAGAGAGAGAGAGAGGATGGATAAAAGCAGCAGGTTGATAAAAGCTAGTCCTGCTGTTGAGGGATTTTTTACTCTCTCTTTTCCCAAATGTCACCAGACATCTGCTTCATATTTACTGTCATCACCCCCCTCTGCTATGATTAGCCTGTTAACATCCAGTGCAGTGCTATTGCTTCACACGGTTACTCACTGTCCTTTACTGCATAATTTATGAAGCTAATCTGTCAGTGTTTAAATGGAACCAAAAGTTCCCAAGCAGCAATACCAGCTAAACATGTCGGCTAATTCGGTTTGTGTTAAAGTCCCAGTGGTATCACCTGCCAGCCATGGCCTGAGGTCAAAAAGGACAAATGACCAAGCTCTCATTGGGTTGAGACATTGATAGCGGACTCAATGGTAATAATTATAATAATAGTCTACCTGAAATCAAAACTGACCCATGTGATGACCCACATCTAAAACAAGTGTAAATTTTTGATTATGTCATTATGCAACATTGGCCAGAGAGAAATGCTGGTGGTTGTTTCACCTCCAACCACCTTCCTGATAATGTGTTTCACTCATGGCATGCCTCCGTCTGAAATGAAAATGAATGCTGACTGTATTCTTCTAACCATCATATTCATAATATAACAGATTAGGCAGCTGGCAGCCTAGTTGTTAGGGCACTTGCTCTACATTCATAAAGTCATGGGTTCGAACCTCGAGACTGCTAAGCACCTCGAGACTGCTCAAGTACCCTTGAGCAAGATACCGTCCCCACACACCATTTCCCGGGCCCGGTGTTCCTGGCTTCCCGCTGCTTTACTTAGTGAATGGGTTTAATTTCACTAACAATGCATAATGTTAGTGAAATTAAACCACATTGTTTGCTGTTTTGTGTTCATGTATGACAGAATGGACACTTTACATCTATCTTTACGTCACTATTCACAAAATAATCATGTGCCAATGATGTTTGCAAATTTGATCAGTGTGTAATAGTAATAGTAATTTAATGTCATGTGGCCAGTATCTATTTTGCAAGGTAAGGCTCAGCACAGACCTGGCACCAGACACGGATTTACGGACGGGCCTTGCATTGCTTTGGGGGGGGCACACATTTTATAGGCTACTGTAGGTACAGTATAGCAGTATAGACACCTAGTGTCGTTCAAATAAACACACGTGATGCAGTAAGATACATGAAGAGCTGATTTTAGTTATTTTTATTTAACAGAATTCAGCGTCTCCTTTAACAGAGTCTCTGCTTGCACACCAGTCATTGTTGAACGGTCTATTTTTGCCTGAGAAATTGCGTCTGGGAAAGTTTTTCAGGGCTTTTTGATTCGGCTTGTCAGCGCCCAGATCCTCCGTGCCTAGTTCAGCCCAGATCCTCCGTGCCTAGTTCAGCCCAGATCCTCCGTGCCTAGTTCAGCTCAGATCCTCCGTGCCTAGTTCAGCCCAGATCCTCCATGCCTAGTTCAGCCCAGATCCTCCGTGCCTAGTTCAGCCCAGATCCTCCGTGCCTAGTTCAGCCCAGATCCTCCATGCCTAGTTCAGCCGCGCAGATCCTCCGTGCCTAGTTCAGCCGCGCAGATCCTCCGCGTCTAGTTCAGCCGCCCAGATCCTCCGCGCCTAGTTCAGCCGCCAGTGAACTCTGCCCCGCCCCACAGCTTGCGGATACATGCTGGCTCGTAGCTGGAGATCACTCAACCTCTTGTGTGAGCTTGTCTATGACATTCTCCTCAAACCCATTTTGTTTGTTAAATAAATGTTGTATATCCTTTTTCTTTGGCTTGGTGTAGTTTCCCTCATCTTTAGTTGACTTTCCTTAGTTCTATCACTAGTTTGTGATGGGTTGTGTTCGTTGTTACAGTAAGAGTAGCCCACCATTTCTGTTCAACGTATGTTGAATGAACTACAGACCATTTGAAATGACCACATTTTAGACGAAGCATTTTTTCTTTGTTATTCTGAAATGTTTTACTGGGAAAGAAAAACTATTAATTATTAGTATTTTTTCAAAAACAATGTTGTAAACGTTTGGTGGGATGACGGGCTCATATTATCAGGGCGGGCCCAAGTGAGTCCGAGGGCGGGCATGGCACCCTAAAGCCCGCCCATGACGCCGGGCCTGGCTCAGCGTCACCAACAGAAATTCAGCTAATGGTTATGTTTGGGTTCACAGCTAGCCTCTCTGGTGCAGTACCATTCGCCTGAGTATTCCTAGTCTTTTCCGACCAATCATGGATGCACACATTGTAACAGAATTGGAAATCTCACCAATAATGTGCCAGTGTCTTCTTGAGAAAGCATCATACCTGGCCATTTTGAACAACAAACATAATGTTGTAGTTCACTTGTTTGTTCTCTATTATCTGAATGTAATGCCATAGTGGGGGAGACACTTAACGCTAAGCAAACATGAAGGATGATTTTCACTGAAACATATTTTCGCTCTGGAAAAGTTCATTTCATGTGCCATAAGAAAATTTCATTAATATTCATTTAGCATTTTTTCCTATTACATCATTTGCCCTTTGTGAATACAGCAGGTGGTGCTCAACCTTTTAGTCGTAGGCATCACAAATGTCTGTAGTAGGTCAAGGAGTACAAAAAGAAGTTTTGGGGGGACAAAAAAGCAAGGTGTTCAAAAAAGAAAGTCAAAACGACACACAAATAAGGAAGCTGGATAGATCATTGAGTTTTTTAAATGGATTTCTATATTTTTTATGTATAATTTACTAAAATGTACTAGTATATTTTGCTGTGTGAGGGCAAAGTACAATATTTGTGGTAGGTAGGTAGTTCTCAAAATTTATTAGACCTTTGACAGTTATTATATATAATAATTGTTAATAAAACACACAAACATGTTATGAATTTATGTCATTTACTTCTCACATTAAACTCTTCTGTCATTAAACCAAGCAGAGGACCTATGGAAAGTGACTAAAGTTAAATGAAAAGTTATTGTTATGTGTACATACTTGCCATATGACATGAAAACAAACATAAAAGCTGGAAAGGCTCAAATCTGTTGATATTGAATGTAAATCATATGAATTCATTAAGTAATTACATGATTGCATTTCAATATTGCTGAAAAATGACAGTAAAACTGTTAACTTACAAGGGCTATGGAAGTACACAGTAATATTATGAGCATATTAATGCCATGATATTTAGAGAATATGCGTGTAGTCTGATATGTGCTCAACAGAGCATCTGTAAATTGAAATGGAGGAATTGCCTTTAATGCTCTAAGCACCTCGCAAAGGCCATTGCAGCGATGCATAAGGGAAAGATGTGTAAAACACAGTTAGAGGCATAAGATACATGTAATACATTTCAGCGAGACATGAGTCAATCTGCCAGGAGTTTAACAGAGAGCTCAGTCTTTTTCCCCAGGCGTGTGTGTTTTCGTGTGTGTACGAGTGTGTG
This sequence comes from Hemigrammopetersius urotaenia, assembly GCA_037974485.1. NCBI lineage: Eukaryota > Metazoa > Chordata > Actinopteri > Characiformes > Alestidae > Hemigrammopetersius > Hemigrammopetersius urotaenia. Next base: position 25,868,557 of record JBBPDC010000129.1, read on the forward strand.
TTTCCACCACGCTGGCATTAAGAGGGGATGATTAAGAGCTGTGTGAATACAGGATCAGTGTGTGTGAGCGATTGAAGTGCGATTGTTGATGTCTGGTGCTAGCCTGCGGGCTGCTAGCATGATGCCTTTTCAATACCAGCACCCGCCAGTCCGAGCAAACAATACAGCATCTTACTCATCCTGCTAAATCTCTCACCACACAAACACATGCACACACACAAACAGGCATATATACACATTCGCACAGATACACGCAAAATACTTTCACAAATACGGGCATCTTGTCATCGTTTTTATTCAATTTGGCCATATTGTGTTTCAGTAGTTTTTGTTTGATGCTGTAATATAGGCTAAAGCATTGTACTGCGGTTTATTGCTATGCTTGACATTGTTGTGTCTATGTGTGTGGTTTCATAACTGCTTGAATGTCGCTCTCCTTGATACAAACAAAAATAAAGCAACTAAACTAATTCACTCAAAATGCTCATTTCCTCTATTAACATATTCCTCTCTAGGCTACTACTATTTTCCAATACATTTCCCAGATATTTCAAACCATTTTGTGGCTACATTGCTGATTTACACAGCCTGAAAAGTTTAAGGAAATTTGGCTTCTAATGTGATTTAATGTAATAATATAAGTAATATGAACATATTTCATCACTTTTGAAGAAAACTGTATTTTCTATTATCATTTGAACACAACAGTCACTCTTTGTTTAATGCTTTTGTAATGAATGAATCAGTATAAATGCTGTGCTCCTGAATGTATGCAGTGATTAGTGCTACCAAAAGTAGTCCAAGGAAGCATAACCAGTTAAGCAGGGTCAGGGTCATGTGTGCCCAAGTCTCATTACTGTAATGTATGTTGGAAATAAGGGCCAAGTCTGTTTGGCTTGACCCCTGAATAGCTACTGTAGCGTCATAGCCAGCATTAGCCAGTATTAACTGTTAAAAAAAGTTTCTGCTTGCTATGATAGAAGTGCATCACATCACATGATGTTTAAGAAAATTGGTCTGATTCATTTTTTTAAAAAAAGAAATAAGACCCAGACCAGGCCACCTTTGATGCTCACATGACCATTGTTGGCACTTTCACCAATGGACAGGAGTCAGCATGGGCACTCAGACTAGTCTGTGACAGTAAGAGACAGTGCATGTAAGTATCTGTGGCTAATCGTCTGTGAGAACACAGCTGACTGGAAACCAGGTTAAAATGAATACGAACAAACAAACAAAAACACAATATTATTCTAAGTGAGGCAAATGATAAAAAAATAAATAAATAAGTAGTCTTAATTTGGTGTAGTTAATCGTGACTAATCACTCACAGATTTATCTAAGATTAGCCTTAAGTGAAGATGTGTCTAAATTGAGAGCTGTTTCAAGCATACTGTTTAATGAGGTGGAAACCTAACAGGCTCCTAGACCTTTCCTAACTGTAAGTCTGATTTATATTTACATTTATGGCATTTATCAGACGCTTATCCAAAGCGACTTTCATTCTCTAACTACAGGGGGCAGTCTCCCTGCTGTAACTTGGGGTTAAGGGTCTTGCTCAGGGACCCAGTGGTGGTCTGCTAAAGGTAGGATTCAAACCCATGACCTCTTGGTCTGGAGGCAAGTATCCTACCCACTGAGCTACCTCCACACCGTCTGATGACACATGCCTTGAACTGAACATAACTATGCTATGTTTCAGAAAACTGCAACATATAAAATGGGAGAAAAATGACTGGCTGAATGGCAAAACTTTGAAATTTGAGAATACCCTCAAGTTCTAGTAACGTTCACTTCAAGTGTGATGAGTTGCACTTACAGACCTGCATGTTTCACTTGAAAAACTTGACAGACTTGTATTTTATAGGTATTTTTGTTGTGGATGTGCATGTGGATTTTTGGATGTGGGTTTCAGTTTGAGTTAGAGGTATGTACCTTTTGAAGGTCAAGGTACCTTTGAGGCCTTGGATGCACTAAGGTACATTTAAAAGGAAACAGTATATTAAGTCTGTTTCTTAAAGACTTTTCTTAAAGACTTTTAAACTATCAGCAAGCATTTAATTATGCTCCAATAAAAAAGAAACATATTAAACTATATGCAAGTGATAAATGCATTTATTTAATGTGTTAATACGGCCTTTTATAAATCAACTGTAATTAGTATAGAGGAGCAGTAGGTCTCTTCTCAGGAATGGTGTTTTCCAAAAATTGTACCTTACCTTAAGATCTTTCAGGGTGGCTTAAACACACACCCACACACACACACACATTATAAACAATGTAGTTACTATGGTTACTTTCCCAGGCAGGATTCCCTGGAATACTCAGAAGACAACAAAACTTCAGTTGCTTTACACACCCATAACGGGTAGACAGATAGATAATCGTGTTTCTAATTAACGTTAAACATTTCTCAAAAGTAATCCAAGTCAGTTTGCTCACAGGGACATTGTTTTTTTCAAGCTGTGTTTGAGATGCTGGCGGGTGGAGCTTTCACAATCTGAAGAATCAGAGGTAATGGCTGTTTCTGTCACTTTACATTTTGGCAGAGGACCAGTTGCTGTATCTGCATATAAACGGTTGCTGATGTTGGGGAGATCACAATTATAAAGGACTGCAAAACAACTTGCGCTGTTCTTTTTGATACTGTGTCTCACTCGGCAAACCTTGGGAATGTTGTGGAAAAATAAAGCTCATGGAGATCGAAGTTGAAACAGCAAAGACCCATGCCTTTAAAATATTCTTATTCTTATTTTCATTCTTATTCTTATTGTTTTTATTTATTATTATTTTATAATAAATATTATTTAGTATCATTTAGTATCATGGTAGAAATCCAAGCATGTGTTATAACATTTTACACAGAAATGCATAATGTTAGTGAAATGAACACAACCCTGTTTACAAAGATGTTCCTGAAATTTTAATTTCAGGAAAAAATGCTAATAAAAATGGGAATATGAAAAACACAGAGAGGGCAAGTTTATACACTGACTATTTACAGAAAGAATCCCTTTGAAATTGCAATGCACATAGAAGAACGCATACAGACAGGACATGGTATTAACTATAATTTATTAAGACATTACAATTTACACTTTAGTTTTGTATGTTTGTGAATAAAGCTCATGCCTCAACTGTCACTCAAAGCCAAAAGAGATGAGCCTTATCTTGAACAGACGTGCAACCTTTGACCTTTGCCCTGACCCTGCCTTTACAAGTCTTTAGCATTCATCTCTCTGGCTGTCCTGTTCTTCTCATCACTCTCTCATCTTGTCTCATTATTAAACAGTCTCCTTTATCTATCCATTCATTCACTTCCCACTTCACATAAAATATAATAATAACATTTCAAATGTGTGCTGGTTTACCAACCTGGTATATTTTTACACAGCAGGGTATACAGTAATATGCCATGTTCATTCATGTTAAGTAACTTTTAGTAATTACACTGAGTTAGTGTAGCCATTTCTTATTTGGATATCTGGGCTTTTATGGGGAGTAAATCCTTTAATCAGATACGCAACTGTATGTTTTCTGAGGCCTGTGTTATGTACTGGAGCATTTTTCAATTTCTAAAAATGCTTTTAGGCTTTTTTATGATTTATTATCTTTGTGGTCTTATGGTGTCCTGGAAGTTGTGGGGTGAGGCGTTCTAGGACTAGATACATTTGTCCAGCATATCCCACATATCAAATTGAGATCTGGGGAATTTGGAGGCAAAGCTAGCGACGTGAAGTTTTTGCTATGTTCCTCAAACCTTTTTTTGCAGTGTGGCAGGGAGGGTGCAACCAACTTAAAGAAGTCATTGACATTAGGGAAATATTGTAGCCATAAAAGGGTGTACTTGGTGTGAACAGTGTTGAGGTAGGTGATAGGTGTCATCCACATGAATGCAGGAACCAAGATTTCAAAGCAGAACCTTGCCAAGTGTATCACACTGCCGGGATGCCATAGTGCATTGAGGCACCATCTTTTCATCAGGTAAGCGCCACACAGATAAAAGATTATAAAAGAAAACATGATTATAGATGATGTTGGTAGTGGACAACGATCAGCAATGGCCCTCTAACCAGTATCCAGCTACACAGCTCCATATGCTGCAAGCTATGTCTGACAACTTGCTATCATAGCCTGTATTATCTTTTCAGTATTTCCAGCAACAGTAGCTCTTTGCTCCACACATGCATCAATGAGCCTCAGGCACCCATGACCCTGTTGTCCTTTCTGTTGTTGTCAGTTGTCCTTCACTGAACCACAATTTAGAAGGAACTAACTGCTGCATACCAGGAACACTTCACAAGAACTGCTGTCTTGGAGATGCTTCGACTCAATTTGGCAATTGTGAAAGCTGCTCAGATCCTAATACTCGTCAGTTTTTTCTGCTCCCAACATCAACTTCGCTTGCTGCCTAATGTTACATTATATTATGTTTTAATGTCATATTCGTCCCTTTAACAGGTGCAATTGTAAGAATGTTATTTGTTTCTGTGTATAAGTATTCTATAACTTGCATGCAACATATAAATTATAACAGATTCACAAAAATGTGAATCATATGTGTGTGTGTGTGTGTGTGTGTATGTGTGTGTGTGTGTGTGTGCGTGCGTGCGTGCGTGTGTGTGTGTGTGCACGCGTGTGTATGTGTGTGTGTGTATTGTTTTGTTATTGTAAGGTTGTCACTAGGGACTGGGTATGCTTTGAATTTTTTTGATTCTGGTTCCGGTTCTGCTTAATCGATTCCGTTTCTTATCGATTCCACAAAGGTTCAAAAACAAAAAAGAGGCCAATTGTTTACACAACAAACTTTATTCAGAATGATTCAAACCAAACAGATCCCTCCACAATGCTGAAGTTAGCTTATTTGAACTTTCCGATACACCTTAAATACTTAAGATGGAACTTTTTTAGGAGGTACTTTTTTAGGAGGAAAGATTGTTGCTGGGACACAGCCATCGAAGATGAAATGAAAGCCACGCATTTCTTCGGGTTTCTTTGTCTGGAAAAAAGTGTAAGGATTTGCGTTGTTCTTTGCAGCCACAACACAGCACTTCAAGTGTAACTTGCCTTTGCGTGTAGCCATAGCGCTCGGCTTATCCGTGCTCGTAAAACTAGCAGACAAAATGGTGGCTCTTCAACTAATCTAGTAGGTGGGGTCTTGACAGATGAGGGGTGGTTCTATGCAAATTCTACGCAAATTGGCCCAGCGGGACCTCACACTGAGCCCTCCGTCCAAACAGTTCATTTTGAAAGGGCCTGAAACTATGAAGAATAAAGCTGGTGAGTCTCTTTATGTGAGAGGGATTTTGTGTAAAGAATTTCATGAACATGTTTTGTAGCCCATAGACCTATCATAACTAAAGTGAGTTTTGCATAACATGTCCCCTTTAAATAACTAACGGAAGAAAGTAAAATAAATTCATTTGGTATTTGGGGTTAACTTTTTTTTTTTTTAACAAACCTAGCAAATCTCAACTAAAACAGGTCTTGGCAGATAACCACACATGTCCTAGCAGGTGCAGTGTTAAAGAACTGATTTACAGAATCCAAATTTCTGGTAAAGGGTATTTTCGAATCGGTTCTTATTTGGAACCTAATTTTGGTTCCCATCCCTAGTTGTCACACACCTTAGCCCACAAGCTTGAGCCTGACAGCAGCACATATACTCATACCTGTATGACACAGCACTAAATCACCACAAACGGCTGCACATTAAAACACACCGCTTGTGAGTTTCACAATGGCATAATTACCTGTTATTTTATTTTTTCAGACACATTTACACAAATACACATTGTCCAGTTGAAGACAACAATATGCCAACATGCCAACATTAGTTTGTTTACAACAAGGATAAAAAGTACACCCAGGAAAGTGGGAAGTGGGAATGTTGGGGGATTTTAGAATAGTTTTAACTGCAGTAGCAATACAATGTTAATGTTAAGTTAATGCTGTAGTTTTATAACAACAAACTGAATTACTTACCATTCAAAGAGATCATGTATTTTAATAATAACCCATGCTTTGTTTGTCACTTTTTCATCAATACCAGGACACATATTGGACATCACAGATCAGATTGTTATGTGTCGTAGTAGCAGAGCATGCATCAACAGTAATTAAAACTCGGGTTGAATGGTATTTTAGACTTGTTCTGCAAAGCTTGTCCAACCTAGCAACAGTTTCTATGCAAAAACACATTTCTGGGCACTGACAGTGACAAGTTTTAGTTCATCTTTGATTTCCAGAAATAAAATGCATCCGGACTGATAGAGTTTGCCAAGTTCCTTGTCAAAGTTTCAGGTTTAGCGTAAATCACCTGTCCACTGTGCACATGTCAACAGCTCCTCATTTTCTTGCTTCATGTGAAAATGTGTAAGCATGTGCAGGTGCTGGTATGCACAAGTAAAGGTGTGTGTGTGCATTGTGTGTGTGTGTGTGTGTGTGTTAGTCTAAGATGTAGGGAGATTCCCGACCATACTTTTCTAAATAAGAACATAAATCTCTTCTGAAGAGAGAGAGAGAGAGAGAGAGAGAGAGAGAGAGAGAGAGAGAGAGAGAGAGAGAGAGAGAGAGAGAGAGAAAGAG
>JBBPDC010000129.1:25898763-25912156 GCA_037974485.1 Hemigrammopetersius urotaenia
TCCAGTTAAGTGTACCATATGCATCAGACGTTTAGCCAACGTTCCGTGGGCGTGACGTCTGAGGCTGAGACTACTAACCACCAGACCACCAGCCATCCGGCCGGGCATTCTGTTTTATGTTAAGCTTGTAACAAACATAATATGTTTTATATTTTGTAGCACTTCTAGAGTGATTCCATCAGGAAAGTGCTGTTTACCTACTCACAGAAACCGATTAGTTAGACTGCTGCTCATATTCACAGTCAGTGATGTATCTTGGAGTTCCAGTAGGTCTGGTGTGACATTTCAGCTCATGAAATTGGTCCCACCCACTGGAAATCAAAATATGATTTGCTGATTCTTGCACATCCTCATCATGATGATTAATCTGACATGTTCAGTCCAGCATCTGATGTCTCAACCAGTTAACCATATGCTCTTGTTGAACTTGCAAAGGAAAAACGATCATTTCACAAGTGTGAAATGACATCCTGTTATCTTTTCTGTGTAGGTCAGTGTAGTTTTTCCTTTTGTGAACGTCTGGCAAAATTTCTTGTCATTTCCACCACACCTACTTTCAGTAACACAGTTACTGAAGATAGAACATTAAAGTAGATATGCAACATTATAGCAAATTCTACTATAGTTTCTCATGAAGCTGAATGGAATTTTAACTCTTGTTCAAAACTATAGAGATGACTTAAAACAGACAGGTGCTTGAGTAGATCACAAATACTACAGTTCAGGATTTCTAACAGTTTTGATCTATGAAGAAAAAGAGTACTGGCATACTTTCATACTTATAACAATTACAGAAATACAATTATGGACATGCAAAAATATACGAGAATAACAAGCTGTCTGCGCATTTGAAATGCTAAAGTGATAGAAACTTGTTACATTTTTTAACTCCCAGAACTCCCAGAGGCATATTAGTAAAATGTGATTTTAACAAATAAAAACATGCAAAAAAGTGCAAAACAGCCTAAAACCTGTGTTTGCACTCCTACATGCTCTTGCTTTCACTCAGTTTGCTGCCGTTCAGTCATTCTCTGTGCCTCCCTCCCTCTGAGAAAGGGGTTATGTTTTTTTTGTTTGTTTTTAAGACATAAAACAAAGGTTTTTATGAGCATTTGCATGTGATTGCATTTAAAATAGTGGCTATTATTACATGTGTTTTTAATTGCAGAAACTACATGGCAATGGAACACCAAACAAAGCTCAGCATTACATCTAACAAGGTTCAAAAGGTTCAAAAATCACTGGAAATTGACAACCTGTCCAGGGTGTTTCTCTGTTTTTCACAGGCTCCAGCACCCCATGTGACCATGTGGGGCAGCTGGTAGCCTAGTGGTTAGTCTGGGTTCGATTCCCCAGACCACTAGGGACCGCTGAGGTACCCTGAGCAAGGTACCATCCCCGCACAATGCTCCCCGGGCGCCATGTTCTTGGCTGCCCCCTGCTTCACTTGGTGAATGGATTAAATACATAGGTGGAATTTCGTGGAATTTCAGATAATGGATAGAATTCACTCTCCACGAAGTTGAAGGCTCATTTAAATGTGTTGTCACAAAAAGCAACACAGTTACATATATCTGTATACTCAGACTGCAGCAGTTTAACCCCACTTGTCCATACTGAAGTTATAAGGAGTGTTTCAGCTTGGACTGCTTTTTCAATATGTTACAATGCAGCCAATCCAAACTGAGCTCATTTACATGCACCATTTTGAAGATCTAGGCAAAGAGATTGGAAAATAATATTTTTATTGCAAATGCCTCATTTTATGATGGGTCAATTATGTTACACGACAATAAAACAAAGTGATACACTCGTGAACACTCAGCTGTGAACACTGTCATTAACTTCCACTCTATAACCTTTGACTCCATATTTAATAATCCCAGTTACACTTACTGTGGAGATACAGTATGTGCTTCCCAGATTAAAATATTAATCTGCTCAAATAATCCAGAAGGCTGCAACAGACGCGGAGATGATTATTATTTTTGTATGGTTGGCTGACAAAAACAGTGTAATCGCGTTCCAAGCTATGGGAGGATGAGCAGAGCGATAATTGAATCCTAAATACGACAACAGATAAAGGGAAAGATTAATTTATTAACTGTAAAATTGTATTTATCTGCCATAGAACCATTTTGCTGCAAAAAGACTGATAGGAAATTGGAAGAACATATTCATAGTACGGTGAAACCATAGAGTGCTTCTTGTGAGATCTCTGTGTTCCATTTTTTTACAATCAAAAGACTAAAAATTGTATTTTTTTCCTTAAGAAATATCCTACAGGGTAAGATATAAGAATAGGTTTCGGAAATTATTACAGGTTAATACATATAGATCTTGCCGAATGTATATTATAGAGCATACTGTACGTTGTATGGGTGTGTGTATGACTTGACAATTATTAACACTTTTATTTAAAATATCAAATATCTGTTTATATTTATCTAATAGTACTTAAAATTGCTCTACACTACACAGGTATATCCTATATAGGTAAATGCATGTGAACATCTGTATAAGCCCTCATCCCCTCTCCTGGTTGCTATAACAGCCTCTACCCATTTAGGAAGGTTCCAGACAAATTTTGGAGTGTGCTATTTTCTTTAAAGTGGTTTTCTGTGGTGATTTTCTGGTGTGTGGCTCAAACACCTGAATTCAGTACTTAAGAGTAGGGGTGTCCACATACTTTTAACCATATAGCATACCTATCTATCTACTGACCCGTCTATCTAGTTACACTCAGTACCTTTTAAGTCACTCTTGGTAAGTCGTTTACTGATCACACAAACACAAAATCTATGACGGTCCAGGAATGTGCAGAATGAAAACTTCGACATGACTCAACTACGAGCTGTGTGTGTGTGTGTGTGTGTGTGTGTGTGTGTGTATGTGTGAGTTCTTTCTTCATTGAAAAGGCTAAGTTATCACATGTTTGGCATGTGTGCAGGGCAGGTAGTAGCGGGTTAGTTAGGTATTCACGTCACATGACAGATCTCCAATGGCCAAAGGTCACAAGCAGGTCAATCAGGTCCTTCATTACATGGCAGCTTTATTTACTTCCAATGCGGAAGTAAAAGAAAAAATACAAAAAATCAAACAAACAAACAAATAAAAGAAAAACATCTAAAGTAAAACACAATCTACTGCAATGCAAATTCTCCTTACACCCTTAGGAAAGTGTGTCCTGCTCTGTTCTCTTTTTCAGACCAGTCCGAAATAAAGACCTACAGTTCCAATGCAAAACTGTGTTTTTTCATGTGCTGTACAACAGAATCAATTCCACACTAAAGCAGTGAAGGATGTAAGAAAAAAGCAAATATAAGATGACCCTGCATGCTCACATGGGATAAGAAAATGCGTAGAAATGGCAGAAATGGCTGTGATTACTTGATACTACTTCCACTCCAAAGAATATTGAAGGTAAACATGATTTTATTTACAGTAATCATCTGCTTAAAAGTCAAGAAATATCATTTGCTTTGGGATTAGATCAGAAACTGTGTGTGTGTCCTGTTGGTGCTGTCAGAACAACGCTGTCTCCCTAATAGCTGTTTTAGAATCCGGGCCACAATAAAATGTTCTTTGTAACACACAGCACACACACACATACATACACACACACACACACACACACACACACACACACACACGCGCATTCATATGAATGAGTGTGAGTGTGTGTGTGTGTGTGTGTGTATTCCGAACCTTCGGAATCTATCACAGTGAATTTATGGCTTTGGTTATCTTCAGTTATCTACACTTCTGTTCAACAGTATCATCAGTCCAAGCGGAAATAAATGACTGTTTATCAAACTAAATGCTTGTAGTAACCAGTTGTAATCTTTGTACACTAATGAATCAATAAGTGAGATATAGACCTATTCTCTGGATAAGAAAATGAGATATTCTTGTATGCTTGCCTACTGTGTATGTGTTTTTTAATTACACAATTACACATTCTCTGACTCTCTCCTCTTTCCCTCCGCCTGTTCACTGCAGTTGTTGTACTGCTATTGTACTTCAGGCACTCTCCTTAACTACCTTTACATTACATTTTTTTTACATTTACATTTACATTTATGGCATTTATCAGATGCTTTTATCCAAAGCGACTGCCATTCCCTAACTACAGGGGACAGTCTCCCTGGAGAAACTTGGGGTTAAGGGTCATGCTCAGGAACCCAGTGGTTGTACTCAAGGTAGGATTCGAACCCATGACCTCTTGGTCTGGAAGCAACTATCATTTGCTTTGGGATTATATCAGAAACTGTGTGTGTGTGTCCTGTTGGTGCTGTCAGAACAACGCTGTCTCCCTAATAGCTTTTTAGAACCCGGGGTACAATAAAATGTTCTTTGTGACACACACAACTAGTTAACTGCCTACAGCACCAATAAGTGGATCTATATATATATACAGTGACATTAGAAAGTATTTACACCCCTTCACACAATTTTTCCACATTTGGTTACATTGCAGTTTTTATTCTAAATAAATTATAGAGTATAGTATAGTTGTTTCCACAAAATCTACATAAATGGTCTATAATAGCAGACATTGTGTTTACAAATAGAAATCATAAACATTTAAACACAATACATTTTTTGTAATGACATTCAAAATTGTGTTCAGGTGCATCCAAATTCCACTGATCATCCTTGAGATGCTTCTACAACTTGGTTGGAATCCATCAGTGGAAAATTTAGATGACTGAACATGATTTGGAATAGCACACACTTATCTCTATATAAGGCTTCACAGCTGACAGTGAATATCAGAGCAATAAAGCAATAACGAAAGAATAAAGTCCAGGCAATTGTCTCTAGACCTTCAGGACCGAAATGTGTCAAGGCACAAATCTGGGGATGGATATATATACACACACACACACGCACACACACACACACACACACAGATAGATACAGGGAAAGTGAAGAATGAGAAATGGGAAGAGAGAGAGGAGTGTGTGTCAGAGCCGAGCCGTGTGGTTAAAAAGCAAAAAATAAACAGTTTTAGCTCAAAGGATAAAATATCTGCAGCTTAGGAGAACTAAGTCGAAATGGGGAGGAGGATAAAGCATGTAAATATCCTTCTGTTTACCTGTCTGCACGTCGCAAATTAATCACACACTGTGTGTGTGTGTGTGTGTGAGTGTGTGCATGTGTGCGTGTGTGTGTGTGTGTTTATCTGTCTGTGCGCCCCACATTAATCATGGAGGGTGTGTGTGTGTGAGGCTTCACTGTAAACACTTCTAAGAGCTACCGGTTGGCACCGTTTTGTTTTGGTTTGGCTGCAGCATGACTGATGGACCTTTAACTCAGCACTGAAAGACTGCCAGGCCAGATTGAGAGTCCAGGGACAAGAGTGTGTGTGTGCGCGTGTGTTTTTGTGTATGTTTGTGTGTGTGCGTGTCTCTGGAGTTTCACAATATGAACCAAATGTTGTATTGTAATTATGACAGCAGTGTAATCGCATTGGCGAACTCTACTGGTGTAATCGGCCTGTATTATAAAAATCAAAGTTACATACATTTGTTGGACATTGTGAATGTCTTTATTCGTCAAACCGGTCACAGAAATACCTGTATAATATCTGTATAACAGTAATATCTGTATAACAGTCATGTTGCTTGCAACATGCAGTATTTTAAATCTCATTAGTGGACACTGTTATTAAATAAAACGACTAAATAAAAATACAACACACAATGGGAAATACTATATAAGTTCTAGCCAATATCAAGACAATGATTTAATAACATAACTTTATTCATGCTATAATAATTATTAATAATGCTATAATTTTCATTATAATAGGATTCTTTTATTTTTTAAAGCACTTTTTGGCTTTTTACACACTGGTGAAATTTCATGTTAAATGGCCTAAATGGTTTCAAATTGCATACATTTTTTTTTAACTTTTTATTCGGTTAAGTGGCCCACTAGAAATGTGAGGTCCTGTTCCAACAGCACTGATAAAAAAAGTCATGATTAACTTGTTCACCTACAATATCTGCGTGTATGTTTGTGTCTGTGTGTTTGTGTTTTGACTTTCCATCTTCCTTACATAAAATCTGCACAATTGGCGTTGCTTCTCATCTGTTCTAATGTTATATATGTGTGTTTATGTGCGTATCTGTGTGTGTGTGTGTGTGTGTGTGTGTGTGTGTAGAAACTCTAACTGCAGTAAAATTGGTGCTGGAATGGAGAAAGGTGCGCAGGGGCCAAACAGTTAGTTCTGCTTCTTTCCCTTCATAAGATTCTTACCTGATGATTATTTCACATTTAAATCACTTGAATTCGGCTCAGCTTAAATATGGTTGGGTGTGTAGAAAGAGAGAGACGAGAGCGAGAGAGAAAAAGAGAGAACAGAGAAAGAAGAAAGCGCTGCGTTTGGATTAGCGCTGAGCGTATCAGTGCAGGGGGTTGAGGCATCTTAACTCTGCTCATTATCATAGTATTTCTCATACCTGTCTCATTAAATTTCCTTTTTTGGGGAGAATAGTTTAATTTAATATATGCTGGCCGTTTAATCATAAGCTGTGTGTACTCGCGGCTATGGCAGAGCAGGACGGATCACAGGCCTAAGCGCCGGTGCTTTTGATTTTACACACGCTCACTCACTATCGTCTTCAAGAGGTGTGTGTGTGTGTGAACTGCTGGATGTTTAGGGAATGAAAGAGAATTCCTCAATCTGCCTTTATCTGTGCTCAGGAAAAAATGGATCACTCTCTAGCATACTGTTTTTTTTTCTTTTTCATTTTTTTAAACACACACATACACATACACATATACACAAACTCACACACACACACACACACACACATACACATATACACAAATTCACGCACACATACTCACACATATATTGTATGTACACATACACAAATAGGCCTAAATATACCTACATTCACACAGAACATGAACAGGTCCACACACAAAACAAAATCTTGGCCATTTCTAAATTCATTATGCGTGGCTATATGCATCCTACAGAAAACACACTTCCACAAACACATTAATTTATTAACATGTTGGAGTAAACAATGAAACGCAAAATATGTTATGAGTAGTGCATATATCATGCACTCAAATTTGCAGACAAAATGTCATCTGTAAGCATCTGCAGAGTATATACACATGTGCACACTCGGACAATCGGTAAAGCATGTCATTTGACCATTGATGTTTAAACCGTATAACATATGATGATGGCTCTTGAGTTAGATCTGTGGCGGGAGAAAACAGATTTTCTCATGAAAAAATATTACTGCTTCAAAACTGGTATGTATTGAAATTGTGTGTAAATGGTGACAATTTTGGATGTATATTAAGCAGTTTAAAGAACTAAATACCATAGAGTAACTAGTAGAGTACAAAAATCAGGTCTTAAGCTAGCAGCTATACATCTGCTAAACACACAATGCTCATCCAAATGAATCCACACGGACGGGCTGTCACATCGTAATGCTGTGTTATTCTCCTAATAATGTGCCTGTACAGGTTTGTTATTAGCCAGAATGTCAGGGGGAGTTTGTAGGAGCTGAAGTTTGTGAATTGCGCAGGTCAGCATTTAGCGGAGGCTCCATTAGTGTGTGTTGTTGTCGAGTGTGATCCTTTGCCGTGTTTTTTTTTTGTTACTAATTCTCCCCACAAAAGCATGACCTGAAACATCTAACCTCTGTCTGCTCCCTCTGCCGCACATCACATCAAGTGGAGGTTTTTACTTTCTAAAACTTCAACTTGAATTGGAAGCCTTTGACGCTAGCTGCTAATGGAGCTTAGCCCTGGAAGAAGATGAGGGGGTAAAAAAAAAGACACTTAAGCAGAGAATACAGACGATTAAGTTTGACAAGGGTGGTAGCTGCGAGCGGTGGGAAGCTAAAAAGACAGAAGAGTGTTTCTCCCTGCTTTCCTCATTGTGTCTCGATAACTTTAAGAAAGAGGCTAATGCTAATCCAAACTACGCTAATTGCGTGCCACATCCCAGATGAGGCTGTCTGCTCTTGCAATGCATTGTGGTACCAACACCCTCTCTGGATCCTTCCGCACTTCTCATAATGAGTTTCTAAAAGACATAATGGTGCTCTATTAGATGGGCTTCTTCTAAAACTCTTCCTTAAAAAAATAAAAAGGGTTTGTCTTTGCAGGCATCAGATGTTGGAGCAGGACGACACTGGATTAAGCCTTCATTTCATGGGCGCTTCCATTATTCCGGCTAGTCGGAGGCAATCCGGCAGATTGATTGGGACTTTTAATTAAACAGCGGTAATTACAGTGGAAATCTCTCATGGAAAGGAAAAAAAAAAGAGTAGAATTAAAGTTCGTTTCATCTGCCTAATTATCGTAGACAGTCAGTGGCCAGGCCAGACTCATAGGTCCAGATATACATGGCAAGAACATGTTTAACCCTTACAACTGGAAGTTAGTGCCTGGGATCACAAAAAGATGTACGTTTAAATGAGTTATTTCTCACATATGGTTGAAACAGAAACAGGCAGAGAAATTCTCTGGAACTTGGAGATTCTAAACATTAATACAGGATTCTCTTACTGTTCTTTATAGTGCCAAATCGGCTTCTATGTTTTTGGTGCAAGGTAGAACCTTTAAATATGTCTTTTAAAAATCTTATAGAACAGGTCATTAGAATTAGAAAACTTTGCTAATGCTACAACTGCACAGACACACAGAGACACAAAGACAAGAACAGTATAAATATAAATAATATGTAAAAATAAAAGTCAAAATGAAGCTTTCCAAAGTAATCTTCAAATAATTCGTACTAAATACACCTTGCTATTTGCAAGATATGCTATCCTATATAAATGAGATAGGTGGATATAAATACTATAGATCAATAAATAATAAATATCATGGACATGGACAATGCAATCATGCAAAAAACATTCATACATTCAAGTAGTTATTTTAGTTGTTATTGTTCTATGTATATCTATTGCCTTTGCTAATGAACCCCTGAGGAACATGTTTTGTAGAAGAAGAGTTTGGAAGAAATGATGTTTTAGGGGTCTTTACAGATGCACGTCGTGTTTCGAAAACTAAAATATTCACATTAATGTGGTCACAAAGAGTTTTTGTTTCTCTTGGTGTATTGAGGCCTGTTTATGCCCAGTCTGTTTGCAGAATGGAGTGTGCACAGAATGTGTGCCTTTAAGTTGCAAAGCTTAAAAATAAAGCCATAAATTCACAGACAGTGCTACTCTTATTTTTCCTGTCTCTACCATCAGTGTTTACCAGTGATGGAAAATAAAATATCAGATTTGCTATTCAAGTTTTACTTTTAAAAAGGTTTTCTTTTAAAAAATGACACGCATGTTGTTTTTTCACTCATAGTGTAGATGGGCCTTTAGTTTGGAATTTGAATATGATGAAATATTGAATATTCTTCCATCAAAGAAAAAGAAAAAAGTCAGGCCAAGAAGTAAAGGTAATCTGTTGCATAATAAAAAATGTAATTAATTATGTACTTCCATGATTCCCTTCAAATTCTGTTGCAGAACTACAGTAATTGATATCCAATGAGTTAAACGAACAGCAATTCTAACAAACCCTGATGGGAAACAAGTTATTTCAGAGAGTTTCCGCTGTACACATCAGCTGCCTTGTCTTTCTATAATCCTGGTGAATAAATTCTCCATTTGATTCCATCATTCTTTTTTTTTTTTTTTTGTCTCTTGTCACGGCTTTGGAAATGAACATCAGGGAGTTGCTTTGAATTTCATCCGAGAACAATCACTCATGGGAGAGATAGCACTGTTGATTCTGTATCCACGGGCGAGTAAGAGAGATTTGGAGAGAACTGTTTGCTGACTCCATCGAGAAAGAGAGAGAGAGTGAGAAAGAGAGACAGACGGTCATATTTCCATCTCTTACTGCCTGTCCGTCTCTCGCACGCTTGCTGTCGTTGGGGTTTTAGTGGGAAAAAGTAATATAGGAATCACTTTAGCCGGAAAAGAGCATTGCTATTTAGGCTTAGCGCTCAATCAGACTGGCTGGGTGATGGCGATGGGGGAGTTACCATTAGGCTGACCTGATTAGGACCCTGACTTAGGCACTGGAGTCATATATGCCATTTCCCTGATAGTGCTGGAATCTGGATTTCCCGCTTGGCTGCGCCCATGTGGCTAAATTCAGCCAAGCGCGGAGTCTCGCACCGAGCGAGAGAAGGAAGGTAATTCTTATTTCAGTCCCAAACGCTCGCCGCAGCACACTCGACAGAATCCACCACTGTGGAAATCCAATATGAACGGAGGTGGGTGGGGTACGGGGGTGAGGGGTGTTGGGTAAATATGAAGATTTGACAGAGTTTGAGTTTGGTGTAATATAGAAAAGACAAATTATAATAACATCAGGAGAGGTTTTTATCTCAAACGGCCGAACACAGGACTCATAGGAACCCGTTCAAACCTGTCAAAGCTTGACTGCGCTCCAGACAGGCATAAATCATCTGAGGAAGTCAAACAAGGAGGCTGAAAATTCAAGAAACTGTTATGCCACAAAATGAAATGTAAACAATTTCCTCATTTTTCCTAATGTAACTGATCACTTGATGTCAACTAATATGTTCAATTTTATACATAAAACAGTTTCATTTAGTGTAAGAAACAGTGTAAGAAACCATATACCTGGGAATTTGTTCTTCGGCCCCAGACACTTATTGCATTCAATTTTGACACTTAATAAAATAGAAAATAAAGCATACCATCATTAAAGTCATTAAAAAGCATCACTCTCACCAGCCAAAGCTTGATTTGTCCCTGACTTTGTCCTGCTCATGTATTAATCATTTGCAATAGTGAAAAAAACAAAGAGGCCTAAAACATTAAAGCAATACCCCAAAAGGGAGGTGTGAGGGAGGTTGAATTTGGTTTAATATAGAAAATACAAATTCTAATAACATCACTTTTCCCCTCTCTTCTCCCTTTTCTCTGCCTAGTCCTTTCTGTTTCGTTCATGCTTTCTCTCGCTTCTGTCATTTTCTCTTTTCCAACTCATCCCATTCTGTCTCATTATTTCTCTCTGTCTCTCTCCCAGTGTAATGTCTGTTTGGGCATTGTGCCCAGTTTTGCAGCAGTGAAGCGTCTCTCATACACTGAGTCCAGTCCACATTTCAGCATTATTTCATCACCTGTGTGTGCATGTGTGTGTGTGTGTGCCTGTGGCAGTTTGCCTGCAGATGATGACTACAGGTTTCTGCAAATGACCCAGCATTCAGAACACAATCACAGTCACTTTCTCTCTCTCTCTCTCTCTCTCTCTCTCTGTCTCTCTCTGTCTCCCCTCTATCCTCTCTCTGTTCTCTCTTTCTCTTATTCTGTTATCAAGCTCCACCCACAACTGAAGATGTCACGCCAGAACGGGATGGCCATTTAGGCACCATACAATTACAAACTACTATGTGTGTGTGTGTGTGTGTGTGTGTGTGTGTGTGTGTGTGAGTGTGCAGCTAAATAGGGAACTGATGTCTACTTGTGGCACATAGTTACAGACTGTGAAATAATATATAGATATATAATAGTACAAAATATATTTACAAATTTTTCTGTATATTTGGTAGCATTTGCATTTAGTTGAGAATAGAGTTAACAGTGAAGAACAGAAAAATGAAAACAGGTTCCTAGATAAAACAAGTCCAAACAGAACCATCACAGACATTTCAGATGAAGAGATTTAGAAATCTAGAGTTATGCAAAGTATTACTGTGTGATGGTAGTGCACTCCACAGGTACAGATTGACCTGACATGCTAATGTCAGTGCAAATGCTTCCAGTGAATGGAAGCCAGTAGGCACCAAGTAATGCTGCCAATTATTTGCATAATGCTAAATGGCTGCTCCCTATGTATGTCTAGGACTATTACTATGTTTGATTGTTCTACTATATCTGAAGCTCACTAGACAACAATGAGGTGCTTCCATCATTTCTGTTCTTACTTGGTTAAACTTCCTCTTGAATTAGAAGCAGCATCAATCCTGCCAGGTTAGGATTACAGCAGTCTCTTGAAAGACTGTCCATTTTTGCCCACTCTTCCAGCAACTGGAAGCACATTTCAGTTCATTTGTGCCTATTTCAGCAATTCACCTGCTTTTCCACACCAAGACCTGGGATTGAAGTAATTTTGCTGCACAGCATAAGCAGGGTTCATGCTGCCTTTGTTGTTGGATGCACTGTAATGGATAAGCATTCAGAATGCAGTTCACATCACTACAGAAACACAATTGATTTTCATCATTGAAATATGACATAAATTGTTTCTTTATTTTCTTTTCTTTTTGTTCTTCATATATGTATTTCTTTTCATTCTTTTGATTTCCTTTGTGACACTGTGAAAGATAGTTAGTATTATATCAATGCAATGATTACAGCATTACGAAATGATGACTTTTATGTTAAAAGTGAGGAGTATTTGGCAGCCTTGAGGGGAGTTCAGATTTATGAGGTTTCTTTAGGACAGCACTGATTAACGCCTCAGTCTTTCTGTTCAAGGCCCTTAGAATCATCCTAAATTCCCCCTACTCCCCCACCCCCTTATGGCGCCCCTGGGGGCCTGAGCCGGTGGGAAACGTGATCCATCCCCGAGTCGATGTGGGTCGTCCCGTCAGGGAGAGAGAAACAGAGGGATGGCTGTGCAGCTCTGGTCCGCTCAGGCCTCTTCCCAACAATTACCTTCAATTAGAGGAGTGCAGTGGCACACAGGACTTGAATGAAGCCCATTAGGGGCCAGGGTGAGCGACTGGAGCCACGCCAGAATCTACTGTCCCCCTACAGCAGCCTAGAGCTAGGGTTACATACACACACACACACACACACACACACACACTCTCCCTCTTTCTCTTTCTCTAATCCCTTTCTCCCATTTTTCTTCTTTTTGCTCTCTTTTTCTCTTTTTCTTTATCATCCATTCCATTCAGGAGAGAGACTGATGAGTGACACTGCAGCAGTGGGTGCTGGTTGTACTTTTTGCTTTACATCATGCATAAACACACAGACACAAACACACATAGACGAAAACACACACATACATGCACACACAAATCACTACACTTTGAACAGGCAGTTCAATATAACAGACATATATTGTAGTCAAGCAAAAACCAGAAAAAGGACCAGGATGCACTTTGAGGAACAGGAAATGTTATTTTATTTGATCACAACAGTAGCAGCTCTGGCAACCGGTGGAGTCACAGAACATTTACATATATTTTTATTATACAAGTGTGACTCTCTCCAATGGGGGGTTATTGTACATATATATATATATATTAGGGATGTAAAGCGATTAATTAAAATTAACTCGTTAATCGCAAATCTGGAAAAAATTAATCGCGATTAATCGCAATTCTATGTCAACGCAATATATAATATATAATGAA